>CAUYRT010066625.1:0-19756 GCA_963574885.1 Lepilemur ruficaudatus | reverse complement strand
CCCCATGATCATATTTTTATCTCCTCAGTAAACCTCATTTTTGTGCTTGCCTTACTTTGGTGCTTCTGGTCATTCTTTGGCCATGAGCAAGTCAAGAACTGACATTTCACACTGAAATCTGACATTTGCACCGAGGGAAAGTCAAATGCTATCACAAAAGAACAGAGGTGTCATGATAGTTTAAATAGAGAAAAGTGGTAAGGGGCTACTGGTGTCACAAGCACCACAGTGCTAAACCTCACCTAGCACTACAGCAGTCAGTACCATACTTATATTGTAAGTTTTAATTTAGTTTTAGCAATATATCGTTTATCACATTAATTTAATGCTTTTACTATGAGTTTTTATTTTCTTAAATTTTTTAGTATTTATTGTAAATACTTGGTTTTATGGTTGGGAAAGAATTAGGCACATTGCTGTCGAAACCAAAAGGGGGTTTCTGTCTAGATGCAGTTACTTCTTGCACAAAGATCCAATTATTGAGACAATGAGGATTGCTAAGGAAGAAAGGAATTTTTTAACACAACAGACATTTTGTCAGGAGAAAGGAAGAAGCTACCTCAAATCCATGGACTTTTTAGGTGGGGCCATGTGCCTTGGGGCAAGTGAAAGGGGATGGTGAGCCCTGTGGAAGTCTGCCCTGGGGCCTTCAGGATGTCAAGTCCTTTCTCTTGTGAAAAATCCATCATTTCAAGTAGGGCCTGGTGGTTTATACCTATAATCTCAACACTTTGAGGCAGGAGGATCACTTGAGGCTAGGAGTTCAGAGTCCGTCATTTCTGGGAGACAACTCAAAGGGTCAGGTTGTTAGTTTAGAAAGAGGATTGTAAAAAATATATACGGGTTCATGGAGCTGGTTACAACATGAGGAATTTATATTGTGTGTTTGTATATGTTTAGGCAAGATAAAAATTATTTAAGTCAACAATGCTGGCTCGTAATACATCTTTTCCTTTGCGTGGGTCTTTCCTATTTTCTAGTTGGGAGTCATTATCTTTGATTGTAATCATTCACACAACAGTTTCAACACAAAAACAAACAATCTGAAATCCTGCTATGACTTGTTTTTGAAATGCTAACAATAAGTTTTCCAGTTTTAAAATATAGAGCAACTCATTTCCAGAGATAGTTGACAAAAGCTTCGGGCAATAATCTGCTGAATGATATTAGGAAACTTTTGAACTTTGAAACTTTTTGGAAATACTTATTAGAATGAGTCTGCACCAAGTATGCAAAACATTCCCTCCCTGATGTACTTTTGAAAGCAAATGGAAACAAGTTTGAAAATTGCTGAAAATTAAATAGACTGAACCAACATAGCTAACCCAAACTTCTCCTCAAAGAGAGTAAAATAATAATATAAAATTTGGGGTCTCTACTTAGCAAGAGTTAGTTCTTTTACTTTTTGTCTATTTCACATAGTTCAGGCTATTCACTGCTGATATTTAAGCCAGTGGTCCACTTTTTGCCATGAGGTAATAGATGATAATGGTTAGATGTCCTCCCAAATTGCATAGCTTTCTCTGTTAGTAGATTTAGGAATCTTGAGTTTCTTCCCATGATTATTTGATTATATTTTCCTAACTGCTGAAATTCTTGTACTGTATATGGGAATCAGTAAAGTGTCTCTTTAGTGAAGTTATTGATTTGAACTCAAATTTTCACAAAAGAAAACAAAATAGCTGTTGGCAGAAGATTCACAGTGGCCTTAAGATGCTGTAGTTTGGACACAAATCCATATATTCAGTATTATGACATTAGTGCTGTAACAGGATCCAAGCTCGTACCACTCTCTGCAGGGCAGCCAATAAATTGAGAGACAAGGTGTTGGGGCAAAGAAAACAACTTTTATTTGAAGAGCCAGTAAATTGAGAAGGTGGCAGACAGTGTCCTAAAAAACAGTACTAAATTAGTATGAACTTTAGGCTCCTTTTTATGTTAAAGGGAGGCGGAAGAGGAGGGAGCTTACAAGAGGTAAATGAGGACCACAGACATCTGGGTATCAGTCAGAGTCCGAGGAGGTTGCAAAACTTATTTGTTCTTGGTCAGTTAATTTGGAGGATGTAGGTCAGTTCATGATGTTCCTAACAAATCTTTAACATAGCTTTATTACTTGTGTGCATACTTTCCTTATCTCCCCTGGGTTTAGTTTTGGGAAAGGGATGGTTATCATCTTTCTTCTGGAGTTGAATTATAAACTAAATTCTTCCTAACTTATCTGGCCTCCTGAAGAGCTAAGCAGAAGCTTTTAACCTAAAGGATATTACTGCAGGGGGTCAGAAGCAATATGGAGCAGGTTAGGCTAAGCCTCCCTCCCACTGCTATAGCGCCACGTGCTCTTGACCAGTGCTTCCCCTTTCCTGCCCCCTGCTCTTCTGTCCACTCCCCTACCACTGCCACAAATTTACTTTCCAACTGTAGGTTCAAAAGGAGGTGCCAGATAGTTGGTTCAATGGTAAAATAAAGTTATTATTGCTATGGTTTGAATGTTTGTGTTCCCTCCAAAATTCATGTTGAAATTTAATTCCCAGTGCAACAGTATTAACAGGTGCACCCTTTAGGAGGTGATTAGGCTCAGAAGAGGAGAGCTGTAGAGAGAATTAATCTTCTTGGAGATTATCTAAGTCATTGTGATCAGGATGCTGATAGAAATAGGGATAGTAAAGGCCATTCTGATAAGGTTTTAGAAGGAAATGAGGAATACCTTATTGGAAACTGGAGGAAAGTAACAAAGTGCCGGAAAACTTGGCTGAATTATATCCATGTCCTAGGGCTTTGTGGAAGACAGAATTCAAGAGCAATGAACTAGGATATTTGGCAGAAGAAATTTCTATGCAAAGTATTCACAGTGCCTGCATAGCTTCTCTTGACCACTTAAAGTAAAATGCAGAAAAAAGAAATTAATTGAAGGTGGAATTTATAATCAAAAGAGAATGAGAATTTAAAGATTTGGAAAATTCTCAGCCTGGCCATGTGAAGAATGAAATAGCCCATTTAGGAAAGAATACAAAAGGTGTAGCCAAGTGACCATTTGATAAATAGATTAGTATGGATAGATCAGGACAAGAAAAATGACTCCAAAGGCATTTTGGAGATCTTCAAGACTGCCACTTCCATGTTCTTAGGTCCAGAGTGCCAGGGTCTTCAGGGAAGATCTCTTTCAAGGGAGCGGCCCAGGTTGTCCATGGGACCTTGGGGCTTGCAGCAGTTGCTGCCCAAGTCTGTGCTCCCCACATTCTGGTGCAGTGCTTCTCAGCTGCCCCAGTTGTGGCTCAAGCCGGCTCAGGTGCAGCTTGGACTGCCACTCTGGAAATCACAAGGGGTAAACCTTGGCATCATTCACATGGTTCTAATCCTGCAGGTGTGCAGAATGCATGAGCTGTGGTGGCTACCTCTACCTACATTGCAAGGGTTGCCTCAGAGAGTCTCAGGGCCCAGGCAGAGAACTGTCATAGGGGTAGGGTCACCACAGAGAGTCTCCTTTGGACAATGTCTAGTGGAATTGTGGGAGCAGGGTTGTACTCAAGCCCCCATAACTGCAGAGCCACCAGTGTATAGCACCAGCATGGAAGAGCTGTAGGCATCTGACTGCAACTCATGAGAGCTGTGGCATGGGCTGCACTCAGCAAAGCCGTGGCGTCTCCCCATCTCCACCCAGGGATTTGGGTGCCACTCCCTGCACGAGTATGTCTAGGAAGCTGAGCATGGAGTCAAAGAAGATTATTCTCAAGACTCAAGATTTGATGTTATTTGCTTGTTGGGTTTTGGTACCTATTACCCTTCCCTTCATCATTATTTCTCCCTTTTGGAATGTGAATGTTTACCTTATGCCTGTCTCACCATTGTATTATGGAAACACAATACTTGTTTGATTTCGCAGGTTCACAGCTAGAGGAGAATTTGCCTCAGACTGAATCATACCTTGTGTCTCACCCATGTCTGATTCAGATAAGACTTTAAACTTAGACTTTAAAGTCAGTGTTGGAATGAGTTAAGACTTTTGGGGCTGTTGAGATGGAATGAATGTATTTTGTATGTGAGAAGGATATAAATTTTGTGGGGCAAGGAGAAGAATTCTATGGTTTGAATATTTGTGTTTCTTCTAAAATTCATGTTGAAAATTAATCCCCAATACAAAAATGTTAAGAAGTGAGGTTGCTAATTAGTCCATGAGGGCAGAGCATTTTCTAATTATTTATCTATATTATTTGTGTATATTCTTCTTCTGTGAGTAGCTTAATGCTCTGGTTGAGTTGGTAAACTGGAGATATTTAATTCTTAAAGTCTGAATTTTTTCCCCAAAAAAGATATATTCTTTTTTTCTTATTTAACTGAAAATACCCCCTCCCAATAACATCTCACTTTGAAAGAAAGTTGGATCTTTGTTCTTTAGACTCTAAACACTGTACAAGATTTTTACAGTGTTTCAAAATATTTAAAAAGTTCTCTAGCTGCAATATGCCAAAAGGTCACAAGTTGGCAATATTATTCCATGAAGGTCAGTTTCCGTCACTGATGTCCCTTTGTTCACTGTCTTCTGTCTGTCAGGGCAAATTTCTCTACCTCTTTTCTTCTATCTGCCTGTCTTTGTTTCACTTGCTTTGCAGTTTTTTTTCCATGTGCTTCCAACAAAACTCCTTTTGTTTCTTTATCCTCTTTTACTTTTCGTCACTCTGTTAACGGTTCACAATATAGAACTATATTTACATATGAATAATGCGTATTTATTTATATTCAAACATACACATAGAAAGATATTTGAACACTTTAAAATATGACAAAATTATCACTTTTTTTGTATTTTAGACAATATCTTGTGAGTACACACTGCATATTCACATTTTCATTTGATGAGGAATTAACTCAAGCCTACTAACATTTATCTGTTTACTCCTGTACTTTGCTACATGTATTATTAAGTATTGTTTACTAAAGTGTTTAGAGTCTTATTTCTTGTTTCATCAATTTTAGAACTATTTCAAAATACATCAGTAGGGAATAGGATAAAATTAGGGTTCCATTACTATTTTCCATCTACTCCCTATAGTCTCAAATATTCATGTTTATAAACCATATTATTCCTTATTCATTGTTCAGTTGGTAACATTTATATTCTGTTAAATAATTAACAGAAAGTAATTTAAAATAATTTAAAATACTTTGCTTATAGGTTGGATTTTAAAATGGCAAATAAATAAAGATTGCTATAATATTATGATTATATAAATATAATCTACTACAGAAATAAATTCTGTGAATAGATCCATAGAAAAGCTATATAATTCTATATAATTTCAAAGAGAATGAGGAGTTTTGCAAGAGGATTTTTGCAAGAGGATACATTTGCAAATGTATTTATATTATTACTTTTTAATGCTTGTTAAAAATCAAGCCATAAAAAAAGATAAGCTGCAAGCTGAGAGAATATACTTGCAAATCACATCTGACAAAGGACTTATATCCAGAATATATACAGGCTACTCTAAACTCAACTATAATAAAACAAACAACCCAGATTTAAAAATGAGCAAATAAACAGTCACTTCACAAAAGAGCATATACAGATGGAAATGAGGTTAACATTATTCACCATTAGAGAAATTCAAATTAAAACCACAATTAGATACTACTACATACATACTGGAATGATTGAAAAACAACACAAAGCAAATATGACAATACAAAGTGCTGGTGAGGATATAGAGTAACTGCAATTTTCCAGCATTGCTAATGCAAATTTAAAATGGTACTGCTACTTTGGAAAACAGGCTGGCAGTTTCTTATAAGTTAAATATGCACTTACTGTATGATAAAGCAATTCAGGTATTTATCCTAGAGAAATGAAAACATGCCTATATAAAAACCAGTACACAGTTATTTATAGCAGCTCTTTCCATAATTGCCCAAAACTAGAGATAATCCAAATTCCTTTAATGAGTGAATAGATACATTATGGTATAGCCATATTATAATCCTCAGCAACAAAAAGGAATATACTATTAATATGCCCATGGATGAATCTGGAAGGCATTGTGATGTGTTAAAGAAGCCTGTGTCATTTAAGCTTAAGCCCATTATTTGAAGTGAGGTGACACAAGACTGGAAGAATGGGCCCCACATGTACTCGCCAAATTGGTACTGACTGATTAACACTATGGTGCTCAAATGGTGGTGGTGTTCACTAGGGATCCGGGGGTCGGGGTAGACTCACATCTGAGGGATGGGGTGAGCACTGTGGAGGGGAGGGGCATGCTTGAAATGTAGTTGGAGATGGGAATTAGGGGTCTCAATAGGGGGAAGGAAATCCTCTAAAACTGATTTATGTGAATAATTGTACAACTTGGTAAATTTACTAATAATCATTTAATTGTACACTTAAAATGGAGTAAAGCCATGATATGTAAATTATACTTCAATAAAGAAAAAAAAAGAAGCCTGTTTCAAAAAGTTACATACTGTATGATTGCATTCATATGACTTCCTAGGAAAGACAAAATCATAGTGATGATGAAACAGGTGGTTGCCAGAGGTCAGGGTTGGGAAGACGGTGCAAGTACAAAGTGACAACATAATGGAGATTTGTAGGTTGAGGGAACTGTTTCTTGTCGTCAACCACTGATCATGGTGGAATTAACATATGTTAATACTCATGAAACCATACAGTTAAAAAGTCAATTTTACTATATGTCAGTTAAAAATAGTAAGATAAAGTAAAATATGTCATATATTAGTTGCTTCAGACCTGGAATGTAACTTTCAAAACTTTTTTCAGAATTTCTTATTGTTTTTTTTTTCCTTTCTGACAGAAGAAATGCTATACTTTTCATCATATTACAAATATTTTACAGCTTCTTAATAATATTATATATTGCATGGCATTTACTTCCACTTTGAAAGGATTCTTGGGAGCCTCTGGCTTTCTAAATATCCAATTTTGACTGAATATTTGCTAGGCATAGGCATGCTGCACTATTGTCATGCAGTTTTGTTTTTTACTTTTGCCCTCTTGAGTTGGTTCCATTTTATGGAGTTCAAATCTTCTTTCTAGGAAATTTTATAAATTTCTAGATTAAATCTTTAATTTTTTTTCAGAAAAATTCCATGGAAGGTAAAATTTATAAGTTTTTGCCTGTCTGAAAGTATATTGAAAATAGATTTTGCTTTTATGCTTGGTAATACTTGGACTAGATATAGAAATCTAAGTTCCATATCTATGTCTATATTACACAGATTGTAATCTCAATGACTAATTGTCTACTGCTGGATAACAACACAATGAAAAATTTAGTGGCTTAATATAACAATATATTATTTATTATCTCTTATGGTTTTCTGGGTTAACTAGACTTAGCTGGGGTGGTTGTTTCTTGGGATCTTTCCTATTGTTACAGTCAGATAGAGACTGGTGTTGAAGTTATCAGAAGGCTCAACTGACTTGAATGCCCAAGTTCAGGTTCAGCTGAGGCTGTTGAATAGGGCACCTACACATTGCCTTTCCAACACATCTTAGCCTTCTCCTATGTGGCAGTTGAGCTCTAAAAATAACTTTTCCACAAGACAGAAAGTGGAAACTTCCAGTTTCTTAAGACCATGACCTGGAACTTGGCACAATGTAACTTGCATTATATTTTATTAGTTAACACAATTACAGATCCTGCCCAGATTTAAGATAGGCATAAACCCCACTCTCAATGGGAAGATAATATATCTCATAAAAATAACCTGTGGTTGCAAATAAGTAGTTTTCTTAGTCTGCTTCCTGTTTAGATATCCAGAGTACTTTTCCTTTCCTTTTGTCCCATTTCTATCCCTTTCAGTCCAAGCTGATATTAGTCCCTTAAAGTTTTTGTGGACTTTCTGTGTATCAAATTATAATCCACTTCTTTAGATCAGTGGTTCTGAAATTGAGATTATTTTGTCCCACAAAGGACATTTGGAAGGTCTGGAAACATAATTGAGTGAGAGATGGGTGACTGGTATCTAATGAGTAGAGCCCAGGGAGGTTGCTAAACATTCTATGAAATACAGGACAACATAACATACTCCTCTCCCAACAAAGAATTATCTGGCCCAAAATTTCAATAATGTCAAGACTGAGAAATCCTGCTTCAGATAACAGCCACATCCATAAGTCTATTTGAGACAGGCCCTTCTTTACCTTTGGATCCCTGTGACATGCCTTTATGTTATTAGGAGACTTTATGTTTAACAGAGAGGGTCTACATGGACCTTTATCTCTTTAGAATTATCTTTCAGGTATTACTTTAGCTTTTTTCTGTAGTTTATCAAGAATCTTACATTTTCAAACAATCTGATCTTTGTTTTAAAGGACTTCATACTATAAGAATCTCCTTCTGGAGAAACTAGATATTAAAAAAAATAACAGAATCTCTATTCAATAAATGGTGCTGGGAAAATTGGATAACCACATACAGAAGATTGAAACAGGATACGCACCTCTCATCTCTCAAAGAATCAACTCATGATGGATAACAGACTTAAACCTAAGATGTGAAATCTTAAGAATTCTAGAAGAATTCTAGGGAGTCTATAAGAGTTGGGAAAAGTCTTATAGACATCAGCCGAGGCAAGGAATTAAGGAATTTGTGAAGAATCATAAATCAGAGAGCAATCATAGCAGCAACAAAAATAAATAAATGGGACCTGATCAAATTAAAAAGCTTTTGCCCAGCCAAGGAAACTATCATTAGAGTGAATAGACAACCTACAGAAAGGAAGAAAATATTTGCATGCTACACATCTGATAAAAGGTTGATAACAAGAATCTATATAGAACTTAAGAAAATTAACAAGAAAAAAATCAAACAACCCCATTAAAAAGTGGGCAAAAGACATGAACAGAAACTTTGCAAAAGAAGACAGACTAATGGCCAACAAACATATGAAAAAATGCTCAACATCTCTAATCATCAGGGAAAAGCAAATCAAAACCACAATGAGATATCACCTAACTCCAGTGAGAATGGCTTTTATCAAAAAGTCCCAAAATAACAAATGCTGACGTGGATGTGGAGAGATAGGAACACTCTTACACTGCTGGTGGGACTGCAAATTAGTGCAACCTCCTGGAAAGTAATTTGGAGATATCTCAAAGAACTCAAAATAGAAATACCATTTGAACCAGTAATCCCGCTACTAGACATCTACCCGATGGAAAAAAAAAGATATTCTATAATAAAGACATCTGCACTCCAATGTTTATAGCAGCACAATTCACAATTGCAGAAATAGAAACAACCCAAGTGTCCATCAATACATGAGTGAATCAATAAAATGTGGTATACATATACCATGGAATGTAACTGAACCATAAAAAAACAATGGTGAACTAGCACCTCTTCTATTATCCAGGGTGGAGCTAGAGCCCATCCTTCAAAGTGAGGTATCACAAAAATGGAAAAACAAGCACCACATGTACTCGCCATCAAATTGGTACTAACTGATCAACACTTAGGTGCTCATGTGGTAGTAATATTCATAGGGTGTTGGGCAGGTGGGAGGGGAGTGGTGGGGATGCATAAACTCATAAATAATGGGTGCGGAGTGCACTGTATGGGGGAAGGGCATGCTTGTAGCCCTGGCTTGGGTGATGCAAAGGCATTATATGTAACCAAAATATCTGTGCCTCCATAATATTTTGAAATTAAAAAAAATAAAATAAATAAATAAATTGGAAAAAAGAAATATTTAATAGAAAGAAAAGCCAAGATGATGAATATAAAATAACCTCATTGTTTTTACAATATAGTTATTAATGAGGCAAACTTTGGGAGTTTAAGATAAACTTAACATTCAAATAAAAACAATTTAAATTAAAAAAATAAAACCAGAAAGCTTGACCCTTTATGTTTCATTTAAATTCTGATTTGAAAAGAGGAAGTTTCTTCTTTATTTCATTTATCTCTTCATATTTTATTATAGGCAGCTAAAAGTCAGTTGAGGGTGGAAATTCTGCCTTCAAATCTCCTGAGCCACCTACAATTCTACTGGGTACTCTTTCTATTTTCCTCGTTGCCAAATTTTCTGCCACTACGTAACAAGTACCCTTTTTCTTTAGCCTCTGTTAAGAACTAAATGTTTGTTTCCTCCCCAAATTCATATTTTAAAGCCCTAATTTTCAATGTGACTGTATTTGGAGGTGTGACCTTTGGGAATAATTAGGTTTAGAGGAGCTGATGAGAGGGGAGCCCTCATGATGAGATTAGTGCCCTTAGAAGAAGAGGAAGAAGGAGAGATTTCTGTCTCTTTCCTTCACACAACTGAGGAAAGCCCAGGTGAGGACACAGGGAGAAGGTGGCCATTCACAAGCCGGGAAGAGAGTCTTCACCAGGAACCAAATTGGCTGACACTTTGATCTCAGACCTTTAGCCTCGAGAACTGTGAGGAAATAGATGTCTGTCGATGAAGCCACTTAGTCTTTGGTATTTTGTTATAGCAGCAGTCTTTAGTAACATCTTCCTCACTGGCTTGAAGCCCTCACTAACAGTTCTTCGAGGTCTTCAGGTCTCACTAATAATCTCCTGCAGAATCTTCCAGCTTCTATCCATTGTGTGGTCCCAAAGCCAGTGTCATAAATTTTTAGATTTTGGCTCTTCCAGGAGCAAGGGTCACTTTGCTCTTGTCAGGCTATCATTGCTGTCATTGTCACCAGGCATTTGAGCACCAAATTTTTAGTTTATATTTCCCCCAAACTAAAGTCTGAGAAAAAGACTTGGCTGGGAGGATGTTTATTTGAAATAAGATCCTAGGAAACAGGGTTGAGAGAGGGGAGTAGTGAGAAAAGGAAGGAGGAAAAGACAATCTTAAAGTGCTTTAATAAGGTCACTACTGAGCACACAGACGCTTTAGTCTGCTGTCGTCTATTGAAAAGCATATATAATGCCTCCCAGAATCATCCACGGGAAAGACAGTACGCACTTAGTTGGGATGCTGTCTCTGTAAGATGAGTGTCAGCTCCCATGAAATGTCCCCTACAGATGTGCTGTAGTCAGACGTTGACAAAGGACTGTTACTCAGAAAACACCGGAAATAGCTACTACACCAAAACTCATTACTTTGTAGGACATTTTATTTTTCTTTCTGTAAGCTTTTAGGATTTTATCTTCATCCTAGTTATTTTAGATTTCATAATTATATGTCTAGGTGTAGGACTTTTTAAATTCATCCTGCTTGTCACTTGGTGACACCTTTAAATATGAAGTTTCATATATTTTTTCAACTCTAGGAATTTTGAATTCTTTCATAATTTCTTTCTCTCCATTTTTTTTGTTCTTTCTTTGTGAACATCCTATTTATTAGGAACAAATCTCTGGCATTTTCTTGTTGTCTTTTTGCTATATATTCTAGGAGGTTTCTTTATCAGGAAACATTTCTATTGAGCTTTCAATTTCAGAAATCATATTTTTTATTTCAAGAAGTCATTCTTAGATTTTTCTCTTTGGTTTTCACAGCATGCTATTCTTGTTACATGAAATATATTATCACATGAAACCGAAGATAATTGAAGATACATATCTCTTATTTCTTAAAAATATTTACCCAAAGAAAAGTTTCAAGAAGAATAATCCAAATAACTGATCCTAGAGGAAACAGAAATGGATAAGAAAAGAAAACACAAATGATAAGGAAAGATTTTTTTTCTTAATTTGTGTTTTATCTAAAATCATTTATTTGGCATGTTCCTCTTGATACTTTTTTTTTTTTTTTTTTTAGACAGAGTCTCACTCTGTTGTCTGGGCTGGAGTGCCGTGGCGTCAGCCTAGCTCACAGCAACATCAAATTCCTGGGCTCAAGCAATCCTCCTGCGTCAGCCTCCTGAGTAGCTGGGACTACAGCGTGTGCCACCATGCCTGGCTAATTTTTTCTATATATTTTTAGTTGTGCAGCTAATTTCTTTCTATATTCAGTTGAGACGGGGTCTTGCTCTTGCTCAGGCTGGTCTCCAACTCCTGAACTCAAACAATCCACTGGTCTCAGCCTCCCAGAGTGCTAGGATTAGAGGCGTCAGTCACCGCTCCCTGCCTGTTCCTCTTGATATTTTTCTTTGTGTGATGATTTTTCCCAACTGTCTCATGATAATTGAATTTCCGTTCACTGTTATAAATAAAACAAAGTGTTGATAGATTTAAGTTGCAGAGATAAGTTTCTTTTGCTGCTCTGAAGCTCTGTTTCCCTATCAACTATCAAGCATTTTTCTTATCTAGGAGGACAGATTGCAAGCTCATAGTGAGTGTGTGTGTGTGTGTTTGTGTGTGTGTGTGGTGTTGTTGGTGTTTCCGTCTGTGTGTGATGTTCTTGGTAACCAGCAGATTTCATTTTTTTTTTCTCTTTTCCTAGCCCCGGGAGGAACCCGGGGCCACAAGTGTGTTTAAAGTGTCGATAATCGGCCAGATTTCATTTTAAGGTATATAGGCGGTATATAGATGAGAAGCAGGCAGACAGTCTGCCCACAGGATCCCCTAATAAGGATGATTTTAATCTGAGCAAAAAAACAAAACAAAACAAAACAAAAAACTCCCAAACTTGGTACATTTGCTATTCCCAAGCAGTTGATTCAATTTCTTTAGAAAACAGTTCTCTGGCTTGTGCTCAGTGAACATGCAAGTCCTGTCATTCACAATTCACATGGGGACCGGAGTCTGTTGGAAGGAGCCAAGTTGCAATGATGTGGACAGTTTTTAAATTGGTTCCTTTGATTGCTTCTCTTTAGTTCTTTCCTATTCTCTGGGCCTGTTAGCTCTCAGCTTCAGACCTCTCTAGTTTCTCTAGAAAGAGCAGTTTCCACCACTGCTGACAACTGTTCCTATTCAGCTTCTGACCTATGTCTCATTGGCCTCCCATAGTTCATCTGCCTTTATAATCACTTCTACTTTTTACTGTACAAAAGCCATCAGAGTATTTGGTCCATGAATGACCTCTCCACTCCAAATCTTACTGTGATTATAAATTTATCTTATATCACATGGGGCTTTACCAGGAGCTAAATAAAATTTTGAGAGAGTGAAAAGGTAACTACATGTTCTCAGTCTGCCATTTAAACTGGCTGCCAGAAATCATTTTTTGTTCATTTAATTTATTTAATTTATGCTTTCTAGTAACAATTTAAAAGTCAACATGGGAAGTATTTTGTATATTTTTTCTTTCTAAAACTAAAAAGATTTTCTTTGATGTAGAACTTAATTTTTAAATAGACTTTATTTTTTAAAGCAGTTTTAGGTTCACAGCAAAACTGAGAAGAAAGTACAGATATTTTTTATGTCTCTCCTGGCCCCACACATGCATAACCTTCCCTATTATTAACATCCTCCACTGGAGTAGTGCATTTGTTACAATGGATCAACCTACACTGAAACGTCATTATCACCCAAAGTCCATGGTTAACATTAGTGTTCACTCTTAGTGTTGTACGTTCTGTGGGTTTGGACAAATACACAATGACACGTATCCACCATATCATATCATACAGAGTAGTGTCACTGCGTTAAAAATCATCTGTGCTCTGCCTCTTCATCCTTCTGCTAACCCCTGTCAACCACTGACCTTTTTACTGTCTCCATAGTTTTGCTTTTTCCAGAATGTCATATGTCTGGAATCATACTGTATGCAGATTTTTCAGATTGGTTTCTTTGACTTAGTAATGTGTACATAAGTTTCCTCCATGCCTTTTCATGGTTTGATAACTCATTGCTTTTTAGTGTTAAATAATATTCCATAGTCTAGAGGTATTAGAATTTATTTGTTTACCTACTGAAAGACATCTTGGTTGCTTTTAAATTTTGGCAATTATGAGTAAAACTGCTATAAGCATCCATGTGCATGTTTCTGTGTGGACATAGGCTTTCAACATCTTTGGGTAAATACCAAGGAGCACAATTACAGGATTGTATGGTGAGAGTGTGTTTAATTTTGTGACAAACTGCCCAACTTTCTTCCAAAGTGGCTGTACCATTTTGTATTCCCACCAGCAATGAATGAGAGTTCCTGTTGCTCCACATCCTTCCCAGCACTTGGTGTTGTCAATTAGGGTTTTAGTCATTCTAATAGGTGTGTAGTGATATCTCCTTGTTGATTTAATTTGTATTTACCTGATGACATATGATGTGGAGCATCTTTTCGTATGCTTATTTGCCATCTTCTTTGGTGAGGTGAGTGCTAAGGTTTGGGGCCCATTTGAAAATTTTCTTATTGTTGAATTTTAACAGTTCTTTGTATATTTTGGATAGCAGTCCTTTATCATATATATCTTCTGCAATATTTTCTCCCAGTCTATGACTTGCCTTTTCATTTTTATGACATTGTATTTTGTAGGACAGAAGTTTTTAATTTATGAAGTACAGCTTATCAATTATTATATTTCTTTCATGTATTATGTCTTTGGTGTTGTATCTAAAAAAGTCTTTGCCATAATTAAGGTCATTTAGATTTTCTCCTGTTATCTTCTAGTTTTACAGTTTTGCATTTTAAACTTAGGTCTATGATCCATTTTGAGTTAATTTTTGTTATGGGTATAAGGTTTGTGTCTAAACTGATTTTTTTTTTTTACATATGGATGTCCAGTTGTTCTAGTATCCTGTTGAAAAGATTATCTTTGCTCCATTGTTTAGACTTTGGTTCTTTTGGTTCTATTTATGTGGTTCTATTTCTGGGCTCTATTCTGTTTCATTTTGAACTAGATAATTTTTTTCCCTTTACTCATTGATACAGGATGGCAGCCAACCCAATAGCTATATACTTACTACACATGGGAAACATATTTCCCATTGGTTATTACCTTTTTTGAAGAAAGTAGTGTAGCCTTCCTATTGGATGCCTTGTCAACCACTCTTTTCTAAGTTCTGCCCTTTCTACAGCTCCCCTTTCTACTTAGCCGGAGTAGTTCCCGTAAGCCTTGGTGGTGTTACCACATAAACCTTCTCTTTGGTTGCTTATTTAGGAGCACTTATCTCTTTGACACAAGCTATGAGGTGGGGGGTATTGGCGACCCTCCTCTGGGTATTTAGTATTAAATATGTCCTTGGTGACCATATTTTCCACTACGTCTACAAAAGAGACAACTAGTTAGGGGGACTGGGTGTCTGGGAAAGTGAAAGTTGGTGAGCACAAGTGAGAAATAAAGCAAAATGGCAAAAAGAAGGAGAGGTGAAAGAAATCCTGTTCATTTCAGAGGGCTGTCTGGTTCTCTGACCTTGTTTTGTGTGTCACATCCTTGTAGCCTGGGTTTCTTAAGTTGGCAGGAGTGGGTTTCTGTAACTTGAGGTAAAAAAAAAAAAGTCCCAATTATTATTAGTATACTAACCCTTCAGTGAGCTGCAAAGATTGTTTATATGTGACTCCTGGGTAATCGTAGTTGTTTTTAATTAATGCTATTCCAAGTTTGTTCCAATGATATTTGGCATATCTAGTCATGAAGTCAAATGTTAAAAGGGTTACACAATCTGTTTAAAAACTATTCCTCTAAGATAAACCTCACAGATGCCTTTCATCCTTTTAAATTGGCACTTCCTCAAAGGAGAAACACCTGGATGTCTGAGGCCTTGAGGCAGAGGCAGTTGACGGGCTTTGGGGAAATGAACATGCTGCTCGGCTTGACAAAGTCATATAGTTTTCACTGGGAAAGATGGGGCGTAGAGGAGTCAAAAGAAATCATTCAAGAGTGCCAAAAGCTGAAGGTGAACCAAAGACAGGTCTCATTCTGAAAAGGAATGAAATATTGGAAGGGATTAGGAGTGGGAGAATCCACAGAGACGGAGGGCATAAAATTTGCATTGCCTCTCATTCATTTAGAATCAAACTCTGCCGTCTGGTCCCTGAAGTAGGGGAATATGCTAAAAGTGCCATTTTCTGAATGCTGAGCTAGATTTATGGGCTTATTATGAATTAAGTAACAACATTTACACATAGTCTGAACATCACAAAGGCAACATGATAAAAGTGATACTGAAGGTTTTGAAGACTAAAATATTACAAGAGAGATCACATTAGGTTACTGAGAATAAAGATGTGAAAAATCTCAACTCCTAAGGGAATTATCATGTGTTTGAGTTCTCAGAAATGCATATTTTTTTGAGAATTGTTATAAAAATACATATCAATATTAGAAACCAAACTAAGTGGCTCCTCTTTCTGTCTGAATGCTTCCAAACTATGCTTAAAATGAAGGAAAATAAAGATGCCCAAGGCTCTGTCTAAGCTTTTATTTCTCTATTCTCTTTCTTCTCGATTTTTCCATGCCATATTTCAGGATGACATCTTTTTTCTCTTAGCTTATGTATATTAAAAATGACAGAAAGCACCTATTATATGCCAGTGGCTCTTTCAATACGCTATCATGTAGGTGATTATTACCCTTATTTTGACAATTGAGGAAACAGGTCAGAGAAGTTAATTAAGCATTGTCCAAGGTCAAACAGCTTATAAGCAGTAGGAACCTTTGGTTCCTGGTTCTAGGGTCTGTCTTCATAACCACTAGACAGTATTGCCTCTCCAAGTGGTATTTTAGACAATCCCTGTCCTCAGCTCCCTCGTGGGGAAACTCCTGCAACCCACAGGCGAGTTTGAAAGAGTGAGTGATCAAGTTTGCATTATATAATCTCCTTCATCTGCACACAAGGGGTTCAACCAAAAAGATATACCTCAATACCTCACAAACAACCTTGATCTGTTATATCCTGGAAACATGAAATTAGAACAATAAGGATTAGCTGCTTAGCCAAAGGAAACTGCAGTGAAAGATCTTAGAGAACTGGGGTAGGTTTATAGCATTGGTGTCCCAAAGCTATATGCAAAATGCAGTTATGGAAGGGCAGAAACAGGGTAAAGAGAGGAATTCACTCTAGACCACACGTACTCTCCTTGTTTTAATATTTTTGCTTGACTTTCATAAGATTGCAGCAATTTACATTTTCTGCAGCTGTTTGGGAGTGCCTCCTTCCCTTGCCTTCATCAATGCCAGGCTCTCCATTTTGTGGCTGCTGTTTATGCCAATTGTTTGGACAAAAATGGCATTGTTTTTAATTCCACATTTTGGATTAATGTTAAGTTGAATTTTTTTTAATAAAATTTTGTGTTTCTTCATAACTTGTATTTCTTATTTTGTGAAATACATTTACATATTTTGCCATTTTTTCTATTGGTTTGTTCTTTCAGTTCCCCTCAGTTATATATAGGAGTTTCTGGTTTATTAACACTGTAACTCTTTATCTGTCACACGTTTTACAAATATTTTCCTATTTGTTTACACTGGATTTATAATTAATTTCTTGGACTCCTGTTTTGTACCTTCCCATACCTGAATGCTCTTTCCAAAATCTCAAAATAATTGTGACTCTCCTCTATTTTGAAAACATTTAATAGCTCTTCTGCATTTACCAATTAAGTTAGAAAAGTCATAGATTGGCATACAAACTTCTTTATTGCTTGGTTGCTACCTCCTTTGACTACTTCATTCCTTGTATAATTCTAATAGCTATTTTTAAAATCACTTTATTAAAGTATGATTGACATATGAAAAGCTATACATATTTAATGTATAAAACTTGATCAGTTTAAAGATAAGTATACACCTATGAAACCATCAATATGATCTATGCTGTAAACCAATCCATTACCTGCAAAAATTTCCTCTTGCCCTGTTTACTATTATTATTTGTGAAAGGAACACTTAACATAGGACCTACCTTCTTCACAAACTTGTAAGTGTACAATATTGTCAATTGTAGGTATAATGCTGTAGAGTAGATCTCTAGCACTCATCTTGTATAACTGAAACTTTGACTAATTAATGCCTCCCTGTTTCCCCTCTCCTCACCCTCTGGCAACCACCATTTCACTCTCTGCTTCTATGAGTTTGGATATTTTAGATTCATCATATAAGTGACATCATGTAGTATTTGTCCTGTGTCTGCCTTATTTCATTTAGCATAATGTCCTCCAGCTTTATCCATGATGTTGCAAATTGGAGGATTTCCTTAAGTGTGAACAATATTCTGTTGTATTCATCTATCACATTTTCTTTATCCATTCATCCATCAATATACATTTAGGTTGCTTCCATGTCTTAGTTATGAATATGCTTCAATGAACATAGGAATGCAGGCATTACTTTGAGATCCTCATTTCAATTGCTTTGGATATGTATTCAGAAATGGGATTGCTGCATCATATAGTAGTTATATTTTTAATTTTTTGAAGAACTTCCATGTTGTTTTCCATAGTAGCTACACCAATCTGCATTCCCACCAACAGTGTGCAAGGGTTCCCTTTTCCCCACATCTTCACCAATATTTGTTATCTTTCTTTGTTGCTGATATTTGTTTTCCTAACAGATGTGAGGTGATATCTCATTGTGGTTTCAATTTGCATTTCTCTTATGATTAGTGATGTTGAGCAGCACATTCTCATATAGGCTTGCTATCCATTTGCATGTCTTTTTTGAAAAAATGACTTCTAGTTCCTCTGCTAAGTTTTTAATCAATTTTTTCTTCTGTATTGTTTGAGTTCCTTATATATTTTGGATATTAACTTATTAGATATTGCATATGGTTTGAAAATATTTTTCTCTATTCCATAAGGTCCCTTTGCATTGGATTGTTTTCTCTGCTGTGCAGAAGACTTTTAATTTGAAGTAATCCCATTTGTGTATAGTTTATTTTATTTCTTGTGTTTTTTGTCAAAATTTCTCCCATGTTTGTTTTCTTCTACTGATTTTACAACTTCAAGACTTACATTTAAGTCTTTAATTTATTTTGAGTTAATTTTTTTATAATTCCCTAACAAGGAATATGGTTTCAAAGTAGTGTTCTTTTTTTTTTTTTTGGCAAGAATTAAACATAATTAGGTTTATTTTTTTTAATTTTCTTAATTTCAGAATATTATGGGGATACAAACGTTTTGGTTACATTAATTACTTTTGTACAGTTTAAGTCAAAGTTATAAGTGTGTCCATCACCTAGATGGTATGCATTATACCTGTTAGGTGTGAATTAACCCATTCCTTCCTCCCCCCACCACCTGTTTGATTTTTGTTGAATTTTACTACCATATGTACACATGAGTGTTGATCATTTAATGCCAATTTAATAGTGAGTACATGTGATGTTTGTTTTTTCATTCTTACAGTACTGCCCTCAGGAGGATGATCTCCAGTTCTATCCAGGTTGTTACAAAAAGTATTACTTCACCTTTTTATGGCTGAGTAATACTCCATGGCATATATGTACCACATTTTATTAATCCACTCATTTATTGATGGGCAGTTGGATTGTTTCAACATCTTTGCAATTTTGAATTGTGCTGGTATGAACATTCAAGTACAAGTGTCTTTTTTATAAAATGACTTTTTTTTCCCCTTTGGGTATATAACAAAAAGTGGGATTGCTGGATCAAATGGTAGGTCTACTTTTAGTTCTTTGAAGTATCTCCATACCACTTTCCATAAAGGTTGAACCAGTTTGCAGTCCCACCAACAGTGTATGAGTGTTCTTTTCTCACTGCATCCACACCAGCATCTGTTGTTTTGGGACTTTTTGATAAAAGCCATTCTCACTAGAGTTAGGTGATATCTCATTATAGTTTTGATTTGCATTTTCCTGATAATTAGAGATGTGAAGCATTTTTTATATCTTTATTGGCTACTAGTCTATCTTCTTTTAAAAAGCTTCTATTTGTGTCTTTTGCCTACTTTTTAATGGGGTTATTTGATGTTTTCTTGCTGATTTGCTTGAGTTCTTTGTAGATT
>CAUYRT010066623.1:0-29112 GCA_963574885.1 Lepilemur ruficaudatus | reverse complement strand
ACTGCTATTGGGGTCTTTGTTGCATCTTCCCTTTGCCTCCCATGGCTTAGCTGTGATGACTTACTGGTTTTGTTTCTTTTACTTTTCTTTTTTTCCATAGGGCTTCTAGTCTTTTTTTTTTTTTTTTTTTTGAGACAAGGTAACACTGTTGCCCAGGCTAGAGTGCCGTGGCTTCAGCCTAGCTCACAGCAACCTCAAACTCCTGGGCTCAAGCGATCCTCCTGCCTCAGCCTCCCGAGTAGCTGGGACTACAGGCATGAGCCACCATGCCAGGCTAATTTTTTATGTATATATTTTTAGTTGTCCAGCTAATTTCTTTCTATTTTTTTAGTAGAGATGGGGTCTTGCTCTTGCTCAGGCTGGTCTCGAACTCCTGAGCTCAAACGATTCTCCTGCCTCGGCCTCCCAGACTGCTAGGATTACAAGCGTGAGCCACCATGCCCGTCTGACTTCTAGTCTTATTAGGAACATCATCAACTCTATGCTTTCTTTGAAAGCATACATATAATGCATAGGATTTTGAGAGGCAGAGGGTTAGGAGAGAGGAGGTGTTCTTAAGAATTTCTCAGAGGACAAGCACACCTTAATCCTCTTCCAAGCTTAACCAAATTCCATTCTGAAGTGTTTAAGAATAAGGCTTTGAAATCAGACGGACCCAGGACAGCACATGGAAAGCTCTTGCACAGTGGTGGGCCCAGAGTAAATGCTACTCATCTCCCAGGTCCATGCCTGTGACCCTGACCTGGCCTGTCAGAGCACAAAGCAGCACCAGGAATAAATCATAAATCATCTGGCACCTCTAGGCCAGAGGCAGCTTCCCTAAAGGCCAGGCCCTTCACTCCCTTGCACCCTATGGAATCCTGCTCGGTTGCTTCTTTAGAAAGATTTCATGAGAGGGATACAAATCACCACGGAAGGAGGAAGAAGGCAACTGACGGCACCGGCACTGGGAGCTGGGCAGGGAGAGGGAGCACACACCCAGGACTGACAGGGAGGCAGAGGCAGATAATCCAGCCTGGCAGCTCTAGACCAGAGGCTGGGGCTGGGTCTTGAGGCTGAGCTGGCAGAGTGGTTATTTCTTAGGAAGTTTTCCTGAAGGGTAGGAATGCGGAGTTGGGGCAGGAGTGAAGGGGCCAGGACTGGGGAAAGGTCAGTGTGCTCTGGTGGCTTCCTCCTAGGCTAGCTGCACACATACACACTCTCCCCTCCTGCACAGGGACTGCCTTTACCCAGTGTTACAATCAATTCCCTGGAGCTCCTGGGAGCCTAGCATCAGCGGGTTAGGGAGTTTATGAGGAGACTTGGCCCACAGAGACCACAGGTGCCCATAAGCAGCAAGAAAGGTGCAACCAGTGAGTGTCCTGGGTCCAAATGGCTCCCTCTTTGGGCCAGTTACTGTGGCCTCAGCTGGAAGACTGACAAACCAAATACCCAGATCATATGGAATCCAGGAAACCTAGTGCTGACAGTCCCTGAGCTCTGGGATTTAGGAGGTGTGAGACTGTAACGAGGAAGTTGGCAGCTGTGAATTTCAGGAGCTGCTGGCTCCTTTGGTCCCCCGGGGATGTGTCTCTACAGATCTCCAAGTCCCAAAGCTCCCACTTAGGTGTCTTGCCCCAGGTTAGTAGAGAAGTCACAGGCAGAGGGAGGTTGGGAGCTTCGCAGGGCGTCAGGAAAGCCTGGCTGACTCTGGAATTCACAGGCCTCAGCTCAGTACCCTCTGGGAATCCAGGCAGGCTGGGGGGCCCTGGCAGATGGGATGGGGTAGGAGCACTGGGCAGGGGGAGGCAGGAGACTGTTCAGTCTCTCTCTTTCTTTGACAGCTGATATTTTCCAGAGCTGGCGCCAGCATAGGAAAGGAAATCAGAACTTCCCACCTCACACATCTTTTTCCCATTTTGTTCATGCTGCTTAGAGAAAGCCATTAGGGCTAGGTCAGTCTGGGGCCTCCCCTTCCCGCCCATCTCTCCAGCCTTGCTATAAAGAGGGGTGGGGGTGGGGGGGTCATTGGAAGGACAAGGCCCTAGCCTGGCTAAGGGGCCAGACTCTGAACTCTTGTATCCCTTCTTAATTCCCTGCCTGCTCAAGATAGGAGGTGGGGGCAGGGACCAGGAATCTGGGCTCCTGGGGCCCTCCCTTATTCTGCTCAAATCCCCCTGAACATGACTATCTCCAGGGAGTCTGGCCCACTGGCCCCAAGGAAAGGGCCTGCCAGGCAGTCAGTCAGCCCTGAGTCTGTTTGCAGCAGGAAGAGACCTTAGGTTGGGGAAGCTGATCCTTATTACCTGACTCCTGGGACTCTAGCCTCCTCCTTGGAGCCACCAGGACAACTGGTTTCCACAGGCCCCTGGGAGCCAGGCTGATGGCTAAACTACTGGGTCTTACTATCTGGAGACAATAGCTGCATTTGGGGACTTGACAAAGGAGGAAAACAGGAGCCCCAAGGAGCCTTGGAGAAGAGTTCTATCCAGGCTGGCTGACCGCCTTCCTGAGGCTGACCTGCCTGTCCCTCCTACCCTGCCCCCCAGGGACAGTGAGTGCAATACCTCTTTCTGTCCCATCCAGAACTTCAGAGCCCAGAACTGGGCCCCTGTCAGTCTTCTCTGGGACCTTGCCTTTCTCCTATCCTCTTGCCTCTTTCCTTTTCAATCTCAGAATCTGATTATCTGGCCCAGTGTGTACCCAGCCTGCAGCCCCTCCTCCATCCCTTTTTTCTTCCTGCAGAAGCTCCAGCTCATCTCAGTGCCAGCAGTAGGAGAAAGGTCCCCGGACCTTGTATCTTCTATTTCCCATCTTCGGAAGGCAGGAGAGGAGGCATCTGGGAGGTGGCCTGTGTTCCCCAGGTCTAGCACCTTGGGCCGTAGTGGCAAGGATGGAGACTACTGCAGGCTGTGCATCTTTTCCAGGGCTGGTCACTTTCTCCAGGTGCCACACGAACCCAGATGTTCAGCCTGCCAAATTTGCCATGGCTACACCTTCTCCCTCCTGCTCTGGGCTGCAAGGGGTTAAGGGGTCAGTGCAGGGGATGGGGTGGGAGTGGCAGAGTGGTCTAGCCCTAGGCACTGGATTGTAAAAGCCAGAGCAGTTTAACTGCAGGTCACGCCATGGTGGGGACTGACTTCTCCACGCAGGGGACGGAAACCCAGTCTGGACAAGTCCTCAGCCAGTGCATCCCCACCTCCTCCCTCTCCCCTCCCTTGGCTCAGCCAGCCTGGCCCAGCCCTGAGGAAAGCTTTGGCAGCTGGAGCTGGGAATGAGGTGGCAGAGCCAAGAACAACAGAGGCACCGCCTGGGTGCTGCACAGACCCACTCCTGGTCTGACTGTAATCCCGCCTGTCACAGTCGGAGGCGCCGCCTGGCTGCCCTGGTGCTGCGCAGCCCCCTCCTGGTCTGACTGTAATCCTCCTATGCAGTCAGCCCCCTCCTCCCAGTCTGTGGTCCTGACCCTACTGGGCCATACCTGCCTCTCTTTGCCAGACCTCAGTGCTGGCTCTGGAGGTCACTGTCATCCCCTGCCTTTGGGTCCAGCTGCCCCTTTCCCCAGGTCACTCAGGATTCTCTGCCTTTAGCCTCCCTAGTTCTCAGGGTCTCTCCACTGCACCCAAATGTTTCTGGGAAATGAGTTGCCTCCTTCACAGATCTCTGACCCTGTCTCCCAGCTTGCGCTTCAGTTTGCTGGAAGCTCTTTTTTGGTCTAACTCCCACCTATTCTGCTATAAGGGCAATTTCATTTGGGGCAAAGCAGAGCCTGGCCTTACCAGATTTGAAAAGGTCTGGGTCCCTGAACCCAGACAGACAGACAGACAGACAATAATGCAGTACTCTCCTCTGTACTGAGAATTGGGCCAGACTTAGAGGCAGGATGCTTGAGTCTATGCTCTGTCCTAAGTGGAATCCAGAGGGCTCACCGTGGCCAGGAGACACAGCTATCTTGCTCTAGTGGCTCCCAACCCTCTCCTCTACTCTCAGACTTCCCTACCTTCTGTAAAAGTCCTGCCTTCTTTGCTGCCCCTACACTGAATGGCAGACACCCAGGTGTCCAGCCCCACCTGGGTTTAATTTCTACATGAGTCCCAGCCAACAAACCCTCTGACCCAGCAGATGCAATAACACTGCTCTGGGCGAGGCTCTTCTACAAGTGCTGAATTTGGCCAGAGTATCTCGTTGATCCCAGTCAGGGGTGAGGGTGGGGGCTTCATGACACTCCTACTCTTCTTATCCCCAGTCAACCCTTCCATTCCCAGCAGCTGGGCTGGGTGGTCCATCCTCCTCCCCCATCAGCCTCAAAGAGGTGATGGAGAGGGGTGATGGGGGTCTCCTCTTCCCAAGTCCCAGACCCCTCAATCGTGCACACATCCCCACTCACATACATTCACACTCCTCACCATCCAAAAACCTTCTCCTGCCCATCTCTGTTCCTTCTGGTGCAAAACCAGCCACTTTCCTTTTAGCCACACTACAATGGAACAAAGCCCCAGAATGTTCCTTTCTTAGCTCTCTCCAGCTTGCCCGTTTTCCTCTCCACTCCACCCCCATCCTACTCCTGCTCCCCCAGCTTTTGTCACCAACTTTGCACCCTCCCCCTACTTGAGTCTCCAGATTCCTGGGGAGGCCCCAGGGGTAGGACCAAGGCTCCTGGAAAGGTGGAAGGGGTCGCCACTGGCAGATCTGCAGCAGATTTGGTCATAATTAAAAGGCCAGTGCGCTAGGAAATTCCTTCTCCTTATTGATCCCAGCGGGAAATTAAAGCCAGTTGTTTGTGACTAAGTGGCTGATTTGGCTGCAGCTCCTCCCCGTGGCCTGGTTTCAGGGCCCTAGCCCCTGCCCCTAGGCTCCCCTAACCTCTTCTGTTAGCCCCTCTTACAGTCCCCCTCAGCCCTCTCATCTCCTGCCCCTCAGTCTGTCCCAAGTCCCTTCCCCGGAGCCTTCCCTGAGCACCCCGCATGCCTGCTGCTCCCCTGCACATAATAGGGCTGCTGCAGGCTGAGGCCTCAGCCCCAGCTATTCAGCTCCCTGCTCAGACCCTCTACCCACCTCCCTCAGCCGGGGCTGGGGTACTGGGGCTGGAGCCGGAGCTCAGACCCAGAGCTGCCAAACCACAGATGCTCACATCTGGAAAGAATTCCCCTCCCAGCCCGACTTCCCTTTGTCTTACTTCTGTCTCTTTGGAAATCCTGGCCAGTTGGATGGTGGGGGAAGTGGGGAAGTGAAGGGAGGGGAGTGGGCTCAGGCCTCCCTGCCCCCACCCCAGGGAGCCCCCCTTCCTGGCTCCAGCCTCCCTGGCATCCTCAGCCAAGCCATCCAGCCTGTGCTCCCACTACTCTAGCATCGAGGGGCCAGACCACCTCCCTCCTACAGGCTTGGTCCCTGCATCCTGGTGACCATCTTTTGGGTGAGATTTTAACATCCTTAGTCACAAGACTGTAGGGGAGAAGACCTGCACTGGCCCTTTTCTCTTGCAGGAGGAGGGATGCCCATTGAGCAGGAGACTGAGCTCTTCCTGCTGGGGGGCCCAAGAGGACTGGAGTGGAGTGGAGCAAAGTGGAGGTGGACATGATGACCCGGGTGGGAGAGGCAGGGGGCAGTGAGCAGAAGGAGGCAGCAGGAGTCTGGTTTCCACCATGTTCCCTCCTCCAGCCTCTCCTCATCCCTCTGGCTAGGAGCCGGCTTTCACTGTCAGAACCTAATCCCCCTCCCTTTACCTACAGCGTTGCAGAGCGGGGAGGCTGGGGGAGGAGCCCAGGCTCTGCCTGCAACCCCAGGCCCTAAGCACTCCCCAGGGACCACCCCCTTTCCTTCCACCACCTCTGCTTTTGTCTGTCCTTCAGACAGCTCCTTGCCCTGCTTCCCTCTTTCAGAAACCCGGGTCTCCCCACACCCCCAAATAAGCTCTCCCACACAAAACCTGGACCCCTAAGCCCAGGCTGAAGTATCTGGCTCCCTTCTTCAAATGTGACAGTTGATGGGCTACTGCTGTGTGGGGCCGCTTCCAGAAGCCCTTTCTGCAGTATAACCTTCATCCCTCTTGCTGCGGAGTCAGCCTGGCTGCTTTACTTTCTCTACACACCCATTATTCAGGGATTTTCCTCTCTGCAGCCCAGAGGCCCGACCCACGGTACTTTCTCCAGCCTCCGTTCTCAGTGCTTCCGAGGTCAATCCTCCAGCCGGTCTCCTTTGACACCTTTCCTCCAGGCGCCTGCCCAGCTCCCACCGAAGCCCCCAACTCCCTAGACCGCTTCTGGGTTCCAAGCGTGAGGGCTTAGAGATCCAGAGAGGCTGCCTGCTCCACCCTCGGCCACGCTGGCAGGGAGGGGCCAGGGCAGGGACCCAGGGCTGGGACCCAGATGTGGGGTTTTCTTCCCGCCTCGGCAGGAGCTAGGAGGGCAAGTCCTGGGAGGGTGGGGAGTGGAGTGCGGGCAGCGGGGCCATGTGCGAGGGCAACCGGGCCTCAGGGTCCCTCAGCGCCGGACAAGCTGGGACTGCTCCTCTCGTTCCAGGCCTCGCATCTCCGCTCTTCTGCGGTTTCCCTTCTCTGTTTCTCTGTCTCCTAGCCCTCTCCACTGGGGTCTGGCGCACTCCCACCCGGGTCTCCGCAGGAGGCCGTGCCCCCCCCCCTTTGATCTCCCACTTCAAAGCCAATCTCCGAGCCGCGGCCGCTCCTTCCGCCTGCTTTACAGCTCAGGACTGTGACACCTGAGACCCCGCTCCTCCTCCTCCCCAGCACCCAGCCTCCCTCCAATCTAGGCGGCAGCGTGGCTGCGCGCCGGGGCTCCGGGACTCTGTCTCCTCCTCCCCTCCCAGCCGTCTGCCGCCTACCGAGACCCCCTCGAGGTCTGGGGAGCAAAGCAACGGAGAAAGCTCTTTAATAAAGAGCTCGCGTCAAGTGATTGGCTGTGACCTCTGCCCTCGCCAGCCTCGCACCCTGGGCTCCTGCTTAACCCTTCGATGTCCGCCTAGTGCATGAAGATGAATCAGTAGCCTTGTGCCTAATTCCAGAGTCCCCAGGCACTACCCAAGCCCGAAGACGGATGGGGGGGTAGGGGAAGGTGTCGCCCCCTCCCATCCTCTCTGAGTAGTTCCAGCAGGGGGCGCCGTTGCCTCACTTAGGTGCCTGCCCCCTGGAACCCCGGCTCTGAGTTCAGAGCCGTCCCACTGAATCTAGTTCAGGTTTCAGTGGAGCCGGAGTTCAGCCGCCCATTCCCTTCTCCATCTAGCTCTGGCTCGAGATCTGGGGTTGAACCGCTGGTGGGTCGCCTGGTGTCCGCCACCAAAGAGTAGAGTGCACCGAGTTAGGTAGGAGACAAGGGGAACAAGCGAAACGTGGGAAACACAGGTGGGGAACAGCCACACGTGAGCTCTGAGCGTCTGCGCCCCTGGCTAGGCGCCCTCCACTCTCCTCCGAGAGCGCAATTCGAGTGCTCGCCTTCTGCCCGCACCCCCTTCCACACAGTGGCGCGGGAGAAGGCAATCTCAGCCCCCAGCGGACACTGGACCCACCCACAGGGCTAAATCCAGAGGTTGGGGGCTGGAGCGCAGGGCCCCCCAAATGGGGGGCGGGGCAGGAGGCGGGGCCACCTCAACCCTGCGCAGGGGCGGGCGGTGAAAGGTATAAAAGCTGTCCGCGCGGGAGCCCAGGCCAGCTTTGGTGTTGCCCCTGGACGTGTCTTGGTTCCCGATTCTCACGGCCCAGCGAAGGCGGCAGCGACGTCTCCCTCGACTAAAGAACTCACCGTCCAGTGCTGCAGCCGAGGTATCTAAGGGCACTGCCACCCGCGCCGCCACCATGCCCAACTTCTCTGGCAACTGGAAGATCATCCGATCCGAAAACTTCGAGGATTTGCTCAAAGCGCTGGGTAAGGAAATTTTCCAGCGCCCGGGAGAGGCGAGGGGGGCCTGGACTCCTCAGAGGTGAGGATGAGAAAGAAAGAGGGACCAGAATTAGGGCGTGAGACGCTGGGCGTCTGCATCCCCAGAAAAAGGGGCTGAACGCCTGGGTCCTGGGGCGGTGGGCCCGGACGCCTAAATTCTGCTTTCTCCCGCGGGGCGCCCACCGGTGCCAGCTCCGGCGGTGACTCAGAGCCTGTGAATCAAGTAGAAACCAGAAGCACCAGGTCGGTCTCCAGGGGAGAAGGAGGGCTGGCCTCAGCGCCCGAACCCGGCTGACCAGGGCCCCTGGCTCTCCGCAGTTCAAAAGCTGCCGCTGATAGAGCCGTGGAACCTGCATCCAGGCTGGGAGCCTGATTACCTACCCAGCCAAACCCCTCGGAGACATTCCAACCTCCTTCCTGGGTGCCCCCCCCTCGCCAACCCAATCCCTGGGGCAGGTCCATTACCCTCAGCTCCTGGCTCCACCCACCAGGTGATCCGCACCCCGGTGCCCCCACTCCATTCCTTCCCCCTCTGCCCTTTTCACTCCCCGCTCCCCATCTGGGAGACAAATATTTTCCTACAGCGAGCAGCTCCAGAGTCCTAAAATCGCTCTGAATAATTATCACTTTCTTGGATTTCAACAAATGGCTTCGTGTGAAACTCCGACCCCCCATTTCTGAAAATTCGGGTTCCCACCTCCCTCCCTCCCTCCCCAAAGGGCTACAGCCCCGCTGGGTGTGTTGGTCAAAGGTGGGGAAAGCTGACTCAACCCAGACTGCCCTTCCAGCTTTCCCCACCCGCATTCTGCCTGCCGTCTGGGGTCCGACTAGGCTAGACGGCCTGGGGAAGGGGAGAGAGCCAGAACTTGTGCCTGGAAGAAGGCTCTGGAAAGATATGGAGGCTAACTGTGGACCTCAGTCCTTGCAAAGGGCCCTGGGAGCCCCGGAGCCCAAGCGTATGCGTGCCACTTTGAATTTCCGATTGAACACAGAGACACCGGTTGGGCAAAGGGGGCTGGGGGAGGGCACCCTGTGTGGGACAGGGGGCTGTTGGAGTGAGTCTGGACCTAAGAAGGGTCTGGAATGCTGTGAGGAGAGCAGGAGTTTCCATCAATCCTGCTGTTAGTTATCCCTGCTATCTAACCACAATGCTGCTTGTAGTCATGTCAGTCTTTCTTGCTTTGCTCTTGCTGAAATTAAAGACCCAAGGATAAAAATTTTTCCTGCAGAAAGCCTAGATACCACTCGCTCCCCATCTTCTCTGGATTCTGGCCTCTCTCCCCAGTGGATGAGGTGGTGGCCTGGCACATACCCAGACCCCAGCTGGAGAGTAAGATCCAAAGCCCCAATCCTTCTGTCTGTCTTCAGTCTGTTTGTCCTCCCTGCAGGGTCTCTCACAGCCACGTGCCCTCCTCAGGCCCTGCTAGGGGGCAGATTGAAAACAGACCCGTTAGACAAACACAGTCCTGAGTCAGCCAAGGTCACTGAGCAGGGCCCCCAGCTCCGTAGGCACCAGGGGCTGGCTGGGGGGATGTCTCCTCTGCACCCGGCCTTGCCTCTGCAGGAACCTCAGTCCCCTCACATCCCCCTTTACCCTAATCAAGGGTCCATCTCATGGTGAGGGATGCTCGGGTATTTGGGGCGTATCTGTCCCATCCGGTATCATGGTCATGGCACATAGCAGATTCTGTGACTGTAACAGGAAAGATGGACGTTAGATAGCAAGATGGACTTCCTAGGGAGCAACAGAGAACGAAGAATCCTCTTTGTCCAAGAAGATGTGTCTCTTCTAACAAGTCAATAGGACTTGCGGACCTCAGCCATTTCTCTCTGGACCAAGAGATCAGCTGCCTCCCCCTCTCTCCTGTTTGGAATAGGCTGGGTATGCCTATTTGGTGCTGAGAGGGAAGATGATTTGTTTCTCGAGGAACCCAGGTCTGGAGGAGGGCCAGGGAGTTGGCCAGAGCAGGGACAGGGCATCCTGCTGCCTAGCCCAGGGCCCTGCCTTCTGACCTACTGCATCTCTGAAGGGCTCTACTCCAGTTTAGGGCGGCCGGCCAGGCCAGGTGAGGTGGGGCTGTGGAGCCCGGGCCCCTTGCTGACAAGCCTCCCGCCCAGCTTGTCTTCTTGTTCCCCCCACCTCTCTTAACAACCGGGGAGCAGAGAGAAGGGGTCCAGTGTGCAAAAGGATATGGGGCACACAGGGAGTCCGAATCCACAGAGGCTAAGTGAGAAGCCTGACCACCTGAGGGGCACTGGGGGATCCTGGGGGGGACACATTAGGGAAGGGGGAGAGGGGTGTGACCTTTTCTGTCCCTTCTTGTCCTGACAAATTTCCCTTGAGGGGAGCGGGGCACAGAAGCCTTCCAGGAAGGCAGGAGAGCAGGCAGCTGGATGCGAGAAATTTTAAGCTCCAGCTCTGGGTTTTTCTTCACCTTCCTTTTATCAATAACAATAATAGCAACAGTAATAGTAGCCATTGTCTCCTGAAAACTTCAAGGTGTGCCTGGCACTGTGTTTTCTAGGTCCTAAACATACAACATCCCATTTGATAGGCTTTTGAAGAAGCTATTATTTCAATTTTACAATCAAGGAATCTAAGGATCAGAGAAGTTAAGCCATTTGCCCAGGGCCACCCAGCCCGCAAGGGGGCTAAGAGAGGAGGAAATCACTTCCTATGGATCTTACTCCAGAGCCTCTGGCGTCCCCAGGCTGCTGGTCATTCTGGGGAGGGAAACCGTTGCCCCATTACTTCCCCTGGTGAAAAACCGGTTCCTCATTGTTGGGAGGGGCAGAGACTGGACACATGAAGGCCTACCTAGCACCAGACAGGTGAGTAGATAAAGCAGAGAGGGAGGTGGCCCCTAATTCCAAGGACATGAGGGGTAGGGTCTAGCTGGGGAGGGTTTGCCCTGCACTTGGGCAGGGGTGAAGACACAGTGACTCTGATGAGCTGACCCCAACACAGGGTCTCAAGCCAGGGTGGACAAAAGGCCAAAGGTGGGGTGAACAGAGCCAAGGTGAGCCCATAGCAGGATGTTTGCTGGGTGGGGGACTGGGGAGACACTGCCCCTGAGGATTCTGGGAGTGAAGAGCTGAGCCCTGGGGAGCCCGATCCAGGCCTGCTAACTCAACAAGGTAGGACCGCAGCTAGAAGCAGGACTCCCCAGGGCAGGGCCCTGCCTCTCAGCCCCTCCCGGCTAAACCCCTCATCTTTTAGGTCTACATCACCTGCCATCTCCTACAAGGTACCTTCCTGGACACCCAGGCCGCAGGCAGACACCCCCGACCCCAAGCAAATCACAGATCAGCCTGCTCCAACTGCCTCATGTGGAATGATATGAGACAGGAGCCTGGAGCATCCCTAAAGGTGAGCCTCTCCCTCCCATCTCCGCGCAGGGGTGAATGTGATGCTGAGGAAGATTGCTGTAGCCGCAGCATCCAAGCCAGCGGTGGAGATCAAACAGGAAGGAGACACTTTCTATATCAAAACATCTACCACTGTGCGCACCACGGAGATTAACTTCAAGATCGGGGAGGAGTTTGAGGAGCAGACTGTGGATGGGAGGCCCTGTAAGGTGAGTCCTGCGAGGGGACCCTGGGGGTCATGGCATCCTTGCCCTGCCCCTTAACATGCCATTTTCCAGTCTCTCCCAGCTTCTCTCCATTCCCAATGGAGAAAGCCCGTGGGTAGTGGTGGGGGAGAGAGTCTATCCCTTATCCCTCTCACTGCATTGTCCCTGCTGTGGGCCCAGCTCACTTGGCCACCTGTCTCTTGCAGAGCCTGGTGAAATGGGAGAGTGAGAACAAAATGGTCTGTGAGCAGAGGCTTCTGAAGGGAGAGGGGCCCAAGACCTCCTGGACCAGAGAACTGACCAACGATGGGGAGCTGATCCTGGTAAGTCCTGCCTCCTCCTACCCAGTAGCAAACCCAGTGCTGCCTCCAGAGATTCTCTGGGAGACTCCAGGGTGCAGGGGGTTCAAGAATAACCATGGCTGATCTCCCTACCCTCCTCGTGTGACTGCTCGGACAGCGCTAAGGTGTCCCTATCCCATACGGGGCCCTTTTATGAATTAGAAATGGTGTCCCTTTTGTGTGGAGCAAAGCACATGTACTGAGCCACCCCAGGGGAGATCTTCCTGGCTTGGGAGAGAGGATAGGGCCCTGGGGGGCTCTATTGTCACCTCCCTCCAATGATGCCCAGGCATTCTGGGACCAGCTGCTGCCTGTTGGTCCTGAGCCAAGAAGCAAGTATGGACCTGGAGGCCAAACAGAGCATCTCCATTCAACTTTCCCCTTCGAAAACCACAGGACCCCAGGGGTCACCCAGGCTAACAACTCCTTCTGTCCTTCCAGACCATGACGGCAGATGATGTCGTGTGCACCAGGGTCTACGTCCAAGAGTGAGTGGCCATGGGTGCAAAAGCTGCCCGTGCCCACCGCTGGCCACGCTCACCGCCCTGCCTCACTCCCACCCTCCCTGCCATTCCCTCCTTCTAGGCTAGCTCTCCCCTTTCCCCTTCACTTCTGGGGGTCACTGGGATGTATCATGCAGGGTCTTGCTTTCTTTGACCATTTCTCCCTCCCCTTGTAACAACAAAGAGGGATGACTTGCAAGAGCCCAGATCACCCTTTCCAGAATCACTACCTCCCTCCCCAAGTCAGCAGACCCATCCCCAAACCAGCCCAGGGCAGAGTCTCTCAGTAAGGGGACCTGAGGGAAAGACTGGTCCTCTGGCTTCCACTTTGTCCCTGTAGCCTATTCAGTTTAGAATATTTATTTGTTAATTTTATTAAAATGTTTTTAAAAAAATAAAACTTGTCTGTGGCTCATTGGACAAGGGGTAGATAAGTTGTCTGAGTTCAGGTACTGTGGCAAGAGTTACGGTTCCAGCAGCATGGACCTGAGGTGGACAACAGGGAGGGGATAGTCCTCCCAGTCACCCTTTTGACCACCAGCCCTTCATTTGCTGCTGAATCCCCAAGCTTCACCTTTACTTCTCCTCTGGTTTCCAAAGTTGCCAGGGCTTCCTCCTCCTGATCTCTCAGCTGGGGCACTGACTCCCATCTTCTCCTCCCATGTTTTCCATGATGGTGACCCAGCTTCCTCCTCCTCCTCTGTCTTCAATTGTTCTTCTCTTTCCTCCAGCCTTGGCCTGTGGGTGACCCCAGGCCTGACCTCAGCCTCCCACATGGTTCTAGATGAGTTCATCGACACCCACAAGCTGACCTTGCTCCTGCCTAGGTCTCTGGGTGAGAGGTCCCATCCTGCCTGTCTGCTCTCTGTGTCAGACACAAGCCCATCTCTGCCCCCATCCTTCCTCCTGGCCTCAAAATCTCTCATACACCCTTCTGCCCCTGGCTTCTAGAACTTCCAGGCCCTTGGAGCCTCCCCCTCCACACTCAGGTCCATACCAAGTCTTCCCAAATTCCAGCATGATCTCTCCCAAACTCTCCCCTCCGTCCCCAGGCCACTGCCCTAGACCTTCTGGTGGCTCACCTGGTTTTATAGAGCAGCAGCTTCTAACTGGTTGGCCTGTCCTGCTGTCTCCACTATCACGGCATGACAGAGGGGAACAAGCACAGGTGTTGGATTAAGAGGGGCTCAAATCCTGCTTCTGCCATTTCCTAGTTGTGTGACCTTGGACAAGTTACTTAGTTTCTCCAAGCCTTAGTTTTTTGTGTTTTTAAAACACAAAACAATGTAATTTAATGGCTTCCTAGTACAACTAGGAAGTTCTAGCTGAGTCTGTCTTCAGGTGTGGGTAGGTTCAGAGTTTGAAGGAAAGTCATCAACCTCGCCCTGTCCATACATCCTGCTCATCTCCATTTCTTTGTGTGCATTGGCCACATTCAATCCTGTCACACACAAGTTTTCTCCAAGTCAAGGGAAATTGACTCCTGATGCCCCAAGCTTACATAGTCACAGCTTGAGATGCAAAAAGAAGAGAGACTCACTCCCAGGGGCCACATCTTGAACATGCTAAGATAGTTTGGTTCTGCCTGGATCACATGACCATCCCGTGGACTAGCTGCTGTTGGCAGGACAAAGGGTCAAACGACTCACCAGGCCTGGACTTCATGCCACACCCATTGGCAAGAAACAGGTGGGCATTGTGATAATCCCTCCAGAATCCCAAGGGATGGGAAGGAGCAGTTTTCCAATGAAGTGGGTCACTGTGACTCTCAGACTTCTAATCTATAAAATAGCAATTGTAAATAACATCTGCCTCACAACATGGTCATAAGCATTAAATAAACTAAGTCTTATTAAGCACAGAGCACTTAGGACAGGAAGCCCTTAAAAAATGGCAGTCCTACTTCTCTGATCCGCTCTCCGTAATTCTGCCAGGGAGTTCTTCTAAAACAGAACTTTTATCACTGTTTAAAAAGCAACAAAACAGGCTAGGTGTGGTGGCTCATGCCTGTAATCCTAGCACTCTGGAAGGCCGAGGCGGGCGGATCATTTGATCTCAGGAGTTCCAGACCAGCCTGAGCAAGAGCGAGACCCTGTCTCTACTAAAAAAATAGAAAGAAATTAGCTGGACAACTAAAAGTATATATATATATAAAAATTAGCCGGGCATGGTGATGCATGCCTGTCGTCCCAGCTACTCGGGAGGCTGAGGCAGGAGGATTGCTTGAGCCCAGCAGTTTAAGGTTGCTGTGAGCTAGGCTGATGCCACGGCACTCTAGCCTGGGCAAGAGAGTGAGACTCTGCCTCAAAAAACAAAACAAAAACAACAACAAAACAAAAACTTACCTTGGCTGAAGCCTCTCTTTTGTCCAGAATAAAGTCCAAACTGGTATTGAGGCCCTAAAGGGGCCCTAAAGACATGGCCCCTAGCCCTTACCACACCCCCCACCCTGGATGGCACGGTTTGCCACCCTCCCCGCCCATTGGCACCTGCCCTTTCCGCCCATTGGCACCCAGCCTTCTCCAAGCCTTAGCTTCTTGCCTAGCCCAAAGCAGCCTTTCCCTCCATTAGTGCTGACAGTCAGGGTCACGCTTCATAGCCTCTGTGTGGCAGGTGAGCCTCCTTTCCCAGCAAGGCTGGGGTGCCCTGGGGCAAGGGCCTCCTGCTCCTCTTCCCAGAGAAGCCCATGCTACAGTTGAGGGCAGAGGGCCAGGGCCAGGGAGTGGGGAAATGGCATCCACAGCCCTTGGGCAAGCAAGTCCCCTCTCCAAGTGTGCGGTGGGGGAGGTGAGGGGCTCTTTCATTTAATCATCCAACTATTTGCTGAGAACCTTCCAGGAGCTGGGCACCCTGCTAGGTACTGGGAACACAGAAATGAATCAAATAGACAAGCTCTCCGTCCTCCTGGAACCTGTAGGGGAAAACAGACCTTTAGTGGGGAAATATGGAAAGATAGACAATTACAAAATAAGTGCACTAATAAACATATACTTGCATATTGTGGTAAGTTTTGTAAAAGCACAGGCAGTGGGGAAAAGAATAACAGAAACAGGGAGGAGTAGCGGGTGAGCAGGGGTGTCAGGAGAGGGGTTTGTAGGATTGGCAGAGTACAGAGCAGAGGGAAGGTGCTCTGGGCAGAGGGAACCTCGGGGTAAAGGCTCTCAGGCAGCAAAGTATTTGGGGCCCAAGGTCCCTGACTCCAGTGCAGGGAGGCTGGAGGGCCCCAGAAGGACCAGAATGCCACACTAAGTATTTCTTGTTTTATTCTAAGAAAAATGAGAAGCCATCAGAGGATTTTAAAAGGGGAGTGGCATTGCATTTGTGCTTTTAGGCATTCCCTCTGGCTGCCAGATGGAAGACCCCTTGGAGAAAAGGGAGAGTGAAGGAAGAGCCAGCAGGAGGCGAGTGAGACTAGCAGGCAGAGGGAAATAAGGTGGAGGCGAGAGACAGACGATGAGATGCGCACGACAGGGTGATGCACATGTGGGAGGCAAGGGGGAGAGAGAGATGGAGGTGTCCAGAAGGGCTTGGGAGCTTCTGGCTTTGGTTGTTGGGTGACTGATGGTGCTATTGTCAGAAATGGAAAAATGAAGGCCGGGTGCAGTGGCTCATGCCTATCATCCTAGCACATTGGGAGGTCTAGGTAGGAGGATTGCTTGAGACCGGGAGTTCAAGACCAGCCTGAGCAACACAGTGAGACCCCAATCTCTACCAAAAAAAAAAAAAAAGAAAGAAAAATTAGCCAGGTATGGTGGTGCACACTTGTAGTCCCAGCTACTCAGGAGGCTGAGGCAGGAGGATCACTTGAGCCCAGGAATTTGAGGTTTCAGTGAGCTATGATGATACCACTTCACTCTAGCTCAGGCAGCAGAGCAAGAGCCTGTCTCAAAAAATAAAGAAGGAAAAACAAACCTACTGGGCTGGCTGCTGAGAGAGTCTTTCTGGATGCCTGCTTTTTGTTTATTTGGTTCCAGAAGACCTCTAACCCCTCAGCCCTCACTTCCTCTCCTCTCTATGAGGAGAGGTGCATCTCCTCCTTGCACCTCACCCCATCCCTGGCTCCCAGCTCCATCTGATCTCCCCATCCAGGTCCTCTGCTCCCCACACCCCATCCTCCCCCCGCCCTGGTGGCTGAGGCTCTGTTTGGAGCATCTGCTCTTATTTCTCTGCCTAGTTTGTCTCTTTCTGGAACAAAGTTGTTGAGAAAGGCAGAGAGACGAGGCCTCTTCCTAGTTCCCAGGAGATACCCGAGGGCAGGAGCTGGGTCTCCATGGCAGACTGGGACTCCCTGTATGCAGGGGCTGCATCTCACCCTGAGACTGGGGCTTCTGAGTACAAAGTGAGGGCTAGTCTCTTTCGCTAGCTCTGCTTCTCCAGTACTTTCCTGCCCGCCAGCCTAAGGCGGCAGTGAAGTCACAGTCATGGACCGGGAGATTGGGTCAGGGAGGGGCCACCTCACCCTGCTGGTCCAGCCAGGCCCAACCCATGAGAAAGTCCCTCCAGCTTCCCTCTTCCACCCTGCAGGCCCTCTTGGGCTCCTCTTCCGTTTCCTGGGCCTTGCTTATGCACTCAGCGGTGCACTGGGGAGAAAATGCACAGAGGCCCCCATCCCCTGCCTATACCCCCCAAATTCTGTGAGATCTCTGTGGGCAGAAAGCCGTCTCTTTGCTGAAGTCCAAGCTTTTCAGAGCCCAATCACAGACGAGGCAGCCAAGGGGCCTGGGCCACCAGGTCCCAGTCCTGCCCCGGCTGGAGCAAGGAGGGCCAGAGAGGGTGGAAGAGCAAAGACGAGAGAGGCACATGTGGGCAGAATGACTCTCGCTTTGGGTGGGGAGGCTGACATACATGGCGGAGGCACTGACAGGCACTGGGAGAGTCTGCACCAACATCTTGGGGCCCCCCAATAAAAGACAGGAGTATGGAGCTGAGAGAAGGCCCAGAGATGTCAGAACCCAGAGATTCAGAGCACAGCTGAGACCAGAGAGGACAGAGCCCATGGGGGAGTCCAGGGCTTAGTGGTGCATCTGAGGCCCCCATACTGGGGGCAACCCCATGCCTGTGTGTGGTAAGAAGAGCCACATTGTGGGAGGCCACAAAGGACGGCAGTATAGCCAGAGATGGGAACAGCCCTGACAGAGAGAATGAGATAGACACAGAGAGACACAGAGAGAGAGAGAGCCAGAGACAGAGAGACACAGAGAAAAGAGAGAATGAGACACACAGAGACAGAGAGACAGAGTGAGACAGAGAGACACAGAGAAAAAAGATGAGAGAGAGAGAGAATATAAAAGACAGAGAAAAATGAGAGAGAGAGAGAGAGGAGGAGACTAGGGGAGAGCGACACAGGAGAAGGTGGGAGAGATCCAGACCCAGATGCTGAGATACTCAGGAGGGGGAGAGAGGGAAGAAAGGGCCCCAGGGGTGGGGGCAGAGGAGAGGGGGGCCTGCCGGCCAGGCCCTCTGACCCCAGGTCCCCGACAAAGAGCTGCCTAAGGACGGAGCCACAGGTGCAAGATGGATGGGACCGGGGCGGCTGGGCCCTTTGTGGCGGGGGATGAAAGGGAGCAGACTCTGAGGAGCGTCCTCCAGGGCCCTCCACCCCTGGGGGCTCCCCTGCCCCTCCCACAGTGACCTCTGGAGCCTGCAAGTGCAGGTGGGAGGCGGGGAGGCGCTGAGAGGGGAGGGAGGGGAGGGCTGAGTCCAACCAGGTGTTTCCCCTGGCTGGGCCGATCCCACCTGAGAAAGATGGGGGGCGGGGAGGCTGGGGGAGGGGAGGTTGAGGGGAGGGGAGGCTGGGAGGGTGCCTTAAGTCTATGGAGCAAATGAATCAGTTACAGGCAAATAAAATGCACAGGCAAGGCCGACAGTGGCCCCAGCAGAGGTGGTGGAGACTGTTGTTCTGGTGACCTTCAGGGGTCTCCTGGCCAGGGCTTCCCACCTCTCTCTTCTTGGGGCCTGGAACTGCCCTCCTGACCTTTTGGCTTTCTCCTGCCCTGTCCCCTTTGGCGCTGCCAGTTGAGGAACCAGGTCTGTTCCTGCCCTGGATAAGAATCTCTGGGCTGGGCTCTTCCCAGGCAGCGGCAGAAACCTGGCAGGCTGACAGCGGCCCCGCCCCCAGCTGGGGCTGCCAAGAGCGCCCCCGCTCCAGGCCCCTTCCTCACCCTCGCTCCCAGGGTTCAGTGCCACCTTCCTTCAGCCCCTGGGTAGACGGGCTTGCTGTCTATTCTTGGTCTCCTTACAGAGGATGGGACCTAAAGGAGCCCCTTCCCCTCCTGTGTCTAACCTCCTTCTCTTCCAGTGACACCTGGACCCTCTCGAGTGCCTTGCCCACCCCCATCCCGCTCAAAGAGAAGACCTCGGAATGTCCTTGCAGGACGCAGGGCCCCTCCCTCGACCCCCAGCAGCCCCTCCCCCAGCTCCCACAGCTGCTCTCATCAATCCCCCCACAGCAGGGTCAGCCCCTCACCCAGTCACTGGCACCGAAGGGGGTCGGGTGAGATAGGGTTGACCCCACTTAACCCCAGCCCCGGTCTCCTCTCGAGCCATCATTCATTCCCCGTGACACTCTGGTCTCTTTCTCATCCCTTGCAGCGGCCTCCACTCCTCCAACTGGAAGGGACTTGAAAAGGTCATGCCCTCTGTTCTTCCCCCTCCTCACCAAATGTCTGCCTGACCTCTGTCCCAGCCCACCACAGGGTAGGCCAGCCTCTCCAACTTCTCCCCGGGACCCAGCCACTCGTGGGGGAGTGGGGAGACGGACAGCAGAGAGGAGGGCGACTCTGGAAGCCACCAGGCAGCTCTGGGGGCATCTGGAGGAGTCTGGACTCAGCCTCAGCTCCCACCCCCGCCCCTTGAGGTGAGCGGGTGTGTCAGGCCAGGCTGGGACTCAAGCCGGTGACTCAAGCTGGAGCGGCCGACAGCTGCACAGTCCTCGGCAGCCAGCCCTCCCTTCCTGCTGCCCCAAGGTGGAATCTTAGACGCTGGGAATTCTAGAATCAGAGAACAGAGTCCCAGAAGGAAGGGACCTCAGGGATCATGCCTCTCCTTTGTGTGAGAGGAAACTAAAGGGAGGACCACAAGGGGGCGTGGCCAGCTTGGGGGTCACTCGGGTGTCAGGGAAATCACTGGTCACACAGGAGGGGCTGCTTGGGTTCGGTACAAACCAGCTTGGTCTCAACAGGTGCCAGCCAGACCCTCCACATCCTCCTTCTCTCCAGAGAGGGGAGTGGGCTCTTCAGTGTGGAGAGAAATGTCAGTCTTTCCCGTGGTGTGACTCCCACCTCTCGGCCTGGAGCAGGCGAGCCCTGCCCCTGCTGGGCCTCCCTCCTCTCCTTCTCAGCGCAGACTGTGAGGGCAAGACAGGTGTGGGCCCTCCAGGCTCAGGTGGGGGATTATAGGCTAAGGTTTCAGGAGGAGCCTGAGGGCAGGGGTTTCCGGGGCCCAGCCAGAGCTATGTAGGGAAGAAGAGCCACCCTCCTGGCCCAGCCTGAGAGAGGGACCCAGGAGATCGTGTGGCCCAACCAGCCCCCAAATCTACTTTAACCCACCCAGGGATGTGCCTGAGTATAAGCAGACCTAAGAGGAGACAGGTCACGCCACACTTGGTCACACATGAGCACAGGTGTCATTACTGTTTTCAGGGTATTCATGTCCACTTGCGATGCCTGCGGCAGGTGGGTGGTAAATTTGTTCCCTCAACAGACATTTACCGAGCACCAGCCATGTGTCAGACCCTGCGGTGAGCAGGACCCAGGCACTCTCTGACTTGAGCGCTTGCACGGAGCCTTCTGTCCATCAAGGAAGTATTTCCTGAACTCCTACTATGTGCCGAGCACGTCTGTTTCTGCACCTCCCTGTCAGTTCCAGAGCCAGGATGGGACCTCCAGGGCAAGCTCTGTGGGACAGGTGAAGTGAAGGCCATGCTCTTGCTGCCTCCAGCCTCTGCCACCCTCAGCCTGCCTGGGTCTCAGCTCTGGCCCCCTTCCTCCTGGCTGCAAGTAGAGGCTAAATCTTTCAGCGAAACTTTCCTGCAATTGTCCTCCTGTCATCATGGCCCACGACATAGAAATCAACCAAGGAACTGTGGAAACACAGAGGCAGAAAGGTGAGGTCATCCTGTCTAGCACCCAGTCCCAGGGCAAGAGCACATTCCACAAACCGGCTGAGTCCCAGATGGAGAGAGTCCACCCTCCTGCAACTCTCTCTGGTATGTTCTTTCCCAGAGTTTGCCGCCATTCCTCCAGGGAAGTCCTTCCTGAAGGCTAACTTAAGTGCCTTTTGCTGTAGCTTCAGCTCCTCATGGTGATGAAACCCAGAGGACAGGCTGCTTTCCTCAGGAGCTGAGGGACTGGGATGGGGAGTAGTGTGGGCACCCAGGTGGGGAAACTTTCTCCACCTCTCTCAGCTTTCTTTTCTTTCTCTTCTCCACACTTCATTCTCTTCCCTTCCCTCCTCTCTCCTTAGTCCCCCACTCAACTCCCAGCTCCTGGCGGGAAGCCAGCATTGTTCCTGCCTGGCTCCCCTCTCCCCCTCTTTCCCTCCCTGCCCCCTCCAGCCAGCCCTGGGCCGTGGGGCACCAGCCTGCCCAGTTCCCGGTGCAGCAGCCCCAGCTGGGGGCAGGGCAGCACAAGAGACCTTTCTTGCCCCATCTTCTGCTTTCTCGTCACTCTGCCCTTCTAGTCCCCACTGATGGCCCCCACCCCGGCATGGAAGGCTGGGGAGCTTGGGTTACTCAGGCCCCTGGTTATTTTTAATACCACCAGCTCAGGAGATAAATATACCTCCCCCTCCCCCCAGTTGTCCTGAGCAGACTAATATCCCTTCCAGATTCTCTCCTTCCCCTACCGTTCATCCAGTCTCCTCAGAGTCGACTGGCCTCTAATGCCTTTTCCTCACATTCTCTCCTAGTCAATCCCTCTGGACCCTGGACTCTTTCGGCAGGAAGACAGCTTGGCCCCCAAGTCTCGTAAACGGGGTAGGAGGAAGAGCCACGGCGTTGGCTCCACCTAGTGGTGTCTTGAGACATCACACCCTCTGATGCCACCAGGGTTGGGGCAGGGCTTCAGAGCGCCCTGGGGAGGAGGCGCTGGGAAGCAGTCGTCCCTCCTGCTGCTTGGTGTGCCTGCTAGGACCCGGCCTTGGCCCTGAGGCCCCTCTCCTACTTGGCCGGGGGAGGGGCTGGTGGTCTGGATCCCACTGCCTCTTCCTCCCTGTTACCCCACACCATTCTGTTAGATACCACAATGCAGCTCTCCAGAGAGGACAGAAGGGGACCCTGGGATCAAGACAGATCATTGTTCATTCCTAGATTGTTGGAGTCCCCAGGATTGAAGAAGCCATCAGGATCCACTAGAACCGATCCCAAAATGAATGAGTGGTTATCTGGTCTGTGCTTGAACACCTCCAGTAACAGGACACTCCCTCCCTCTGGTGGCAGCTTGTGCCAGTACAGAAACAAATACTGGACTGGCTCCTCTGTCTGGGTTAGGTTGAAATCCAGTCCTTGTAGCCGAAATCCTTCAAACCTGGTTCTCCCTCCTGGACCCACATAAGAAAAGTCTGGGCCCTTTTACCCAAGAACTCTTCAGACACTTAATATGACACCACCCTCTGTTTTTATTTATTTTGAAATATTTCATGTCCTCTATCAGTACAGAATTCCATTCCAAACAGTGCTGTACCCCTAAAGCCCACCACACCCTTCAGCATCAACCCGTTTGCATCTCCTCCTTCCAGCTGAGAGGGAACCACGCTCCTCTCCTTTATTTTTATTATTTTGTCTTTAAAAAAATTTTTTTACTACATATTTAAGTATCTCCAAACAAACGATCGTTTCGTCTTGCAGGGTTTTAAGCTTTTGTATAAATGGCATCTACTGCGTGTATTTCACGGCAGCTTGCTTTTCCTGCTCAACAGGATGTTTGCAAGATTTATCTGTGTTAATGTATTTCCACGATTGTATTGAATGAACATACCTCACAATTGTGAAAAAATTTTAAATCTCCCGGTACCATGACAACGTGGAGCAACGGGAACATTTTATACGCTGCTTGTGGGAGAGTACATAGGTATGACCACTTTTCAAACGATGTGGCATTATCCAGCGAGGTTGAAGTTGTTCTTTCTCTGTGACCAGCCGTTCCCTCCCAGGTTGCACCGGAGTAAACAGGCAAGAATGCTCACGGCAGCTGGCTCCTAACAAGCCAAACACCCCCACCCTATTCACTCACTTCTTCATCCCACAAACATGCACTGAGCACGTGTGGTGTGGGGGATCAGGCACTGGGAGTTTGAGTAAGGCAGACCCAGTCCCTGCCTTCGTAGAGGGGATCACTCTGTGTTCAAATGGGGTGGGTGTTTTTGGTCCCTTTTATAGGTAAGGAAGTTGAGATTCAGAAATGTTAAGTGCTTCACGGGGACTCAAACTCAGGTCTGTGTCCTGAACCTGCGCTCTTAACAGCCTTGCCACATCGCTCTGGGTTTCCACATCCCTTGAGCGTGGGCTTACTGTGGTGTGTCTGTGTCCTCCTTCAGGGCGGTGCTCAGAGCCAAACTCGGCCTTGGTCGGGCCAGCATGGGGTTGGGCATCCAGTCAATGAATAACTAATGGGAGCTCAGTGCGGCAGGGCATGGAGGTACTGCCAAACACAGACCTCACACCTTCAGCCTCTACCCGGGCAGCCCAGCCCGGCCCAGCCTAACCCTAACCCCCTGATCTCACTCAGCTCCAGCCCAATCCCAACTGGCCTTCAGTTCTCCTCTATCCACTTCTCCCAAAAATTGGGTAGACAAGCGGTAGTGGGATGGAAGACTGGATTTTCACCAGGGGAGAGGGTTTTGAAGCCAGAGTTGGTCATCTCCTGACTCCACGTGGGTTACTCTGGCCCTGAGTGAGATGATAGGAGAAGTATGAGGGTTGGTAAAGAGATTAAAGATTTCCCTGCTTGTTCCTCTCTGACTCATACTCTGATTCCAACGCCTGCCCCCACCATCACCACTACCATCTATCCCGGAGAGAGGGAGGTGCAGGCTAAGTTGGAAGTCTAAGTTCAAGTTCTAGCTATGTGATCTTGGATAGGTTACTTAACCTCTCTGAGTTGTTTTCTCAGGTAGAAAACCATGGATGTCATCCATGGATGACAATGATGATAATGTTACCTGCCTTGCTATGTAAATCTTAGGTTTTTAAGAATTGTTTCCCAGGGAATGTGACTTTTCTTTCTTTCCTTTTTTTTTGTTTTTTTTTTTTTTTGAGACAGAGTGTCACTCTGTTGCCCAGGCTAGAGCTAGACTGCTGTGGCATCAGCCTAGCTCATAGCAACCTCAAACTCCGGGGCTCAAGCGATCCTTCTGCCTCAGCCTTCTGAGTAGCTGGAACTACCGGCACGCACCACCATGCCCGGCTAATTTTTTAGTTTTCCAGCTAATTTTTTTCTATTTTTTAGTAGAGACGGGGGTCTTGCTCTTGCTCAGGCTGCTTTCGAACTCCTGACCTTGAGCAATCCTCCCACCTCAGCCTCCAGGGTGGTAGAATTACAGGCGTGAGCCCCTGCGCCCAGCTAGAGTTTTCTTGAGGTCAACAGACCTGGTGACCATGCCCCATAGAAGACCCTGCTACTTTTTGCAGAGTGGAGACCTGAGCTGAGTGAGGAAGGGGCAGGTTGCTTCTCCGCAAGTTGCTCATCAAAACCACAGACCCAGAGAGTCAGAGGAAGAAGGGAACTTGTCGTTCTGTACCCTCAACCACTCTCCTTGTGTGACCTTGTCCATGGTCGTGGTAGCCCTTTGTCTACCCTGACGGGGCATCATCCTTCTACCCAGTCCCAGCCCTGAGCCCCAGAGCTGCACATCACCCCCATGCCTTCCTCCCCTTTGCCAGGGCCAAGCCACATAATTGGGAGTTTTCCCTGCCCCCTCCCTCCATCCACATATCTAACTCATCCTGGGACTCACACATCCTAAAAATTCTCACACCTCTTCCCTCCTCTCTAACCCTAGGTTTAGATCTCATCACCTTGAACCTTGCTGGTGGCAACTGCCTCCTGACTGGCCACCCTGCCTGTCTTCCCCACCCACCCCCATGATGATCTTTCTAGGATGCAAATATGACCAGGTTACCTCAACTGAGGTTAAAACCCTTCATGCTCCTTGCTGCCTAGAAGACAAAGGCCCAGACTCCTGCCCTCGCTGTGCCTGCCACTCTTGTGGCCCCCCTGCTCATGTTCGCCTCTCTGCATGGGTCACATTCCACGGCACCCATGTCTGTCCTCCGACACACCTGTGGGCTCCTCGGGGACAGGTCACATTCCACGGCACGCATGTCTGTCCTCCGACACACATGGGCTCCTTGGGGATGGGCTCCATGTTAGACATCTTTAGTGCCTTTGCAGCTTTTATTGGGTGCCTACTATGCACCTAGTCTTCAGTAGATGCTTTAAAAATACTGTTTGAATGAATTAATGAGGCTTGGCGCAGAGCTGCTCAGTTGTTTCCTTGCCATCCAGTCCCCATCCTGCTTGCTTCTCTCTTCCCATGTCTTTTCTTGTGGTCAAAGGCAGTGAGTGGCCCACTGCTGACCGTATCCCTTGCCACAGAAATCCAGTGGGGAAGCGGAGGAGAAGGGAGAAGAGGAGAGATAGAAGGAGGGGTTATGTTAGGGCTGAGGACAAGAGTGACTTCCTGGCCCCTGCCCTGGCCCTTGCATTATGAAGCAAAGAAGATGAATAGTAGAAGAGGCAAAAAACAAAAACAAAAGCAAAAACAAAAAACACAGTTTTAGATCTCTCTGACCTCTGTCTGCTGTAATGTTCCATTGTATCTCCTCTCCTGTCCCGTGATGACATTTTAGCCAATCTCAGGGCTTTCTGGACACTTTGGGTTGTTAAAAAAAATGTAGTCCAATTGATACCGTTTAAACTTCAATTTCCCATCCCATTAAAAAGTTCTTCATTAGCTGCTGGCCGAGGCTTGGCCCCAGCTCAAAGACCAGCAGGCAGCAGGGCAAGAAACACTCCGCTCTTTGCTCCCAGCCCTGCCCCTGGCTGCCCCAACCTCCAGCCTCATCTCTCCTCTGCAGGAGGGAGGGGGAAACAGCGGGTGCGTGCTACCTACCTAGTGCTGCAGTCTTGGTTGGCCTGCCTCAGATGGGGACCTCCCTTGGAGGTGGTGACACCCAAGCTGGCTGCCTCATTGGGATCCTTTCTTGGGGTCCTCTTGGCACAGAACCTCACCTGTCTCCTCCTGTGGGCCCCTCTATTCTCTGGCCACCTCTCTCCAGGGACTGTTTTCCTTGCTCAGTAAGCCCAAGAGGACAGATGAGCAAGTCCTCCACCCTATAAGACAGCTGCCCAGGGGTGGGATGCCAGTGTATCTTTCAGGCAGGCCCCTGACCGTGAGGAGCCCCTCCCGTGGGAGACTGCACCTGCTCTCCTTGGTGGGCATCACCCTTCCCCTCTGAGCAGAGGATGGGAAAGCCACGGCCTGCTACGGGGGCCGACTCTACACTCCAGTGCTGCTGCACACAGCTTCTTCCCCTCCACCTGCCTTCTCCCAGTAGACTGGGCAGCGGGGTTCGGGGTCGGGGAAGGCCTTCAGGGTGGGTCTGGAAATTTTCTGTAGGATGTGTGTGGTACTCAGAAGCTATTATTTTTAGTTTCAAAGCTTAAGCACAAGTTGATTCAGACAGTCTTCATCACCAGCCTGAGAAAGAGGGAGATTCCATCTCTACAAAAAACAAACATTAGCTGGGCGTGGTGGCACACCTGTAGCCCCAGCTACTCAGGAGGCTGAGGCAGGAGGATCGCTTGAGCCCAGGAGTTTGAGGTTGCTGTGAGCTATGATGATGTCACTGCACTCTAGCCCAGGCAACAGAGCAAAATCCTGTCTTGAAAAAGAAAAAGAAAAAGAAAAAGAAAGACGGCCAGGTGCGGCGGCTCACACCTGTAATCCTAGCACTCTGGGAGGCTGAGACGGGAGGATAGCTCAAGGTCAGGAGTTCGAAACCAGCCTGAGCAAGAGCAAGACCTCGTCTCTACTAAAAATAGAAATTCATTGGCCAAATAAAAATATATACAAAAAATTAACCAGGCATGGTGGCACATGCCTGTAGTCCCAGCTACTCGGGAGGCTGAGGCAATAGGATCACTTGAGCTAAGGAATTTGAGGTTGCTGTGAGCTAGGCTGACGCCATGGCACTCTAGCCTGGGCAAAGAGTGAGACTCTGTCTCAAAAAAAGAAACAAAGAAAAAGAGGGCCAGGTGCGTTGGTTCACGCCTGTAATCCTAGCACTCTGGGAGGCCGAGGCAGGCAGATCATTTGAACTCAGGAGTTCAAGACCAGCCTGAGCAAGAGCGAGACCCTTGTCTCTACCAAACAGAAAAAATTAGCCGGGCGGTACTCTAGCTGGGGCAACAGAGTGAGACTCTGTCTCAAAATAAATAAATAAATAAAAAATAGAAAGAAAAAAAAAAAACAAAAGTCTTCCCTTACCATCTGGTCATCTTCCTCTGGCATGAACTCCAACTCATCAGTGTCCCTCTTAAAATACAGTGTCCCAGAACAATTCTCCAGGTATGGAGGGCAATGAGAATGTCACCATCCCTCATGTAGACACCTTGCATTTATAATCACTTATATCCTTTTTATTTTCTTAGCCACTTCACAGTGTTGGTTCATAACAAGCTTGTGGTCTGCTAAAACCTCCAGCTCTTTTTCACTAGACATGCGCTGCTCTTCAGCTAGTTTTTGCTCTCCCCTTCTTATGCTGTTGAATTTTTAAAATCAGAAGCAGTATTTTACATTTATCCTGATTAAATGTCATCTGGTTCATTTTTTCCTATTCTGTCAAAATCTAACGCTCAATTCTTGCATAATCTGTGGTTTTGATAAACTTGGCTTCTATGTTTTCATTCAAGTCTTTAACAGAAATTTTTAATAGTCAGGACCAAGGACAGAACCCCCTCAGGGCAGCCCATAGAGCCCCTCTCAGCTTGCTCATGGACATCTCTGGGGATGACTGCTGAAATGACTTTGTATTTGCTCACCATAATATCACATAGCCCATGTGGCCTGGGTCCAGAGGCATGATAAGAGGTGCAACCAAAGCCCGCCGCCCAAAATCCCAGTAACCCAATGCAACCACCAGATGAGGACAGGAGGCTCACCTTGTGCCCACTGGGTGCCTGCTGGCCCCTAGGAAGGGCCTCAATTTTCACTGAGTGCTTCAAATATGAGTTATCTGTTTAGAATCTGGTAAGCACTGATGTCAGCTCCACCACGCTGTGGTTGCTGGAACCCACCTTCCCCTGTCTTAGGAAAGTCAACACCACACTCCTAACCTTCTCTGCTCCTCATAATCCGCGAACTCACCAAGAGCGGTTCATGGGAGGAGGTTTTCTCCAGCTTAATGGCTTTCATCGTGATGGTCCTCAAAAAAGGCTTTGTACAAAGATCTATCCCTACCTGGTCTCATTTGATTCTCAGAACAAACTTTTGGAGATGAGCAGGTATTAACTTTCTTTACTGAATAAGTAAACTGAAGCTTGCCTAGAGAAACCATGTGATTTGTCCAAGGTCATTCAACTAGAAAGTGCAAAAGCCAGAACTTTCTGCACGAGACACAGTACAAAATGTCTCCCCTCTGGGTGAGGGTGGGGGATCCAGATAGAACCCCCCTACCCTCTCTAGGGGACCTCCTTCCCCCAAGGACCCAGGGATCTCAAATATTCAGCATCCCTCTCCTCCCAGCCAGGAAGTGAAAGAGAGGAGGGTGAGCTTTGGGGAGCCCCCAGCCTAAACCAAACAGCAGGATTTGTGGGGTAATATGTGGATGGAGACACTGAGACACCCCAGATCCATAGACCTCTAGGCTGCACAGACTCAATCGATTCTCTCGCTGCACACTGCACTGGCCCCTCCATGACCTCCAGTCCACATACTGGTGGTGAATTCCAAAGCCCCGTTGTCCTGGGGACGGGGATGGGGTGCAGCCAGATGCCTCAAGGGGTGCACATATTCATTCCAGGATGGCTTCCTGGTCATTGATCCTGATGTACCCTCTACCCAGAAAACCCTCTCCCTCCTCTGTGCTCCCCTAGCTCTCCATCCCCAGCACCCCAAGGGCTGATTAAGTATTGTAATCATCTTGTTGCATTTGCTCCACCACCAGACTATCACTGTTGACCTCATGTCACCAAACTATGAACACCTTCAAGGCTGGGACAGAGCCCCTCCAATCTCTTTGGTGCTGACACATAGTAGGTGCTCAGTTAATACCTGAACTAAATTGGATTTACATGAGCAGAAGCTCTTTCCTCGAAAAACCCCTCTATTTCATTATCCCTGAGTCTCCTCCTCTGTCCCTGCTTCTCCTTTACTCTACATATCCTGAATCCCACCAGTCCCTTACCACCCAGCTCTAGGATACCCCCTCCTCCAGAAAGCCTTCCCAACTATTTCACCCTTGGTGAGCTCTCCACTCCCTGAACTTTAGAATCCTCAAAGGGCTGTTTTGAGGAGCAAGTCAGATAATGTAAGTAAAATGTTAAAACAGGATTTGGCACATCACAAAGGCTCAGTAAACTCGGGCTGGTTGTGACGAAAGAAGGGCAGCCTCTTTTGCACGGCTGCCTCTTCTTGACCTGATCGGTAAGCCACCAGGGGGCGCCTTCAACCCAAAAATCTCTGGCTCTGGGGGGGGGGGGGGGGGGGGGGGGGGGGGGGGGGGGGGGGGGGGCGGGGGGGGGGGGGGGGCCCCCCCCCAGAGCCAGAGATTTTTGGGTTGAAGGCGCCCCCTGGTGGCTTACCGATCAGGTCAAGAAGAGGCAGC